>JFHB01000240.1:0-43421 GCA_000729835.1 Atkinsonella hypoxylon
GCTAAGTTAGATAACAACAAGGAGCTAGTGCCTATAATAGAGAATAAGGGCGCAGCTATTACTAACCTTATAATAAAGAGAATAGCTAGCTTGTTAAAAGGACAGACCACTAGGTCACTCCGCAAAAGGGAACACGCTCCGCTAATGCGAAGTGCTATTAGCGCCTATATAGTATAGTTCGTTATTGTTGACATACCCCCCTAGTTACTAGGTAACACCTACGTAACTATAGGAAAGATCCGAGATTTAGCCGAGATTTAGCCGTTATTTATCTAGGGGTTGCCGATATAGGTTCGAGGAGAGCTTATGTAACCTCTAAGGTTTTCCGATGTTTTTCCGATATTTTTCCGGATGTTTCGAAAATATACGCAGATAGAATTCGAACTACAGAGATAGTGCAAACCGGGCTCATAACTGTTAAAAGAACAGACCACTAGGTTACTCCGCAAAAGGGAACACGCTCCGCTAATGCGAAGTGCTATTGGCGCCTATATAGTATAGTTCGTTATTGTTGACATAGCTAGTATAGGAGCTAACTTAAAGAGGCTGTAGAGGAGATTTAGCTCTTAAGGCAATTATAACTAATTAATCTAAAGGTAAACACATTATATAAGCAGAAAGCTAATAAGATTCTGCTAAAAGACAATATTCTCTTAAATAGGTCTACGCTTAATAGAGACCTTAAGTGGAAATAGAAGAAGTAAAAAGAGGCAAAAGTACGCTTAAATAAATTAGGAAAATACACTAAATATATTATAGAAAGATTTAGTAAAAAACCCTAAGGATTTTAAATAACAAAAGAGCGCTTAGATTAAATAGTTAAATAAGTATAAGAACATTTAATAGTAGAAGAAGTTAATGTTTTTAAGAAAATCCTTTATAACTAAAAGGCAGCACTAGTGTAGAACTTATTAGAGTATAGAAAGATTAATCCCCTAGTTACACTACCTTAAGTTATCTATACTGTTGCTTATAGAGCTTAGAAAGTAAAGTTAATACTAATACCTATTAGTCTATAAGGGAGACTAGTTAATTTATTAAAAAAGAAGCTTTAGTATAGGTTATTAAAAGAGAGCTATAGATCTTATAGGAACCCTTACTTTTTAGTAATAAAGAAGAATAAAGGGATATAGCTAGTACTATTTGCAACAGCCTACAATAAGATTACAATATAGAATGCCTATATCCTAGAAGGAGTAGAGGCTTTTAGCGAAGAATTTAGGATATATAAGATACTTTTAGTTATTAATTTACTGTTAAGCTACAACTAAGTGCTGCTTATAGAGGAAAGCAGAGACTTAACAACAATTTTAACAGCAATAGAGCTTTTATAGCTTTATATACTTCCTTAAGGAGCAACTAACTCTATTGCTTAATTTATTTAGATAGTAAAGAGGATTCTTTTTAACCTAATTCTTTACACTTATAAGCCTTTCTTAGATAATATTGCAGTAAAAGGCCCTATTACTACTTACAATAAAGAGAAAGTGTTGCCTAATGTATAAAGATATATTATAGAATATTTAATTAACATTAATAAAGTTCTTATTAATATTAAGCTAGCTAGTTGCACTATATCTACTGTAAAATTAAAGCTATACTAGAAGACTATAGAGATTATTAGATTTATTTATAGCACTAATAGAAAGAAACCTTTAGAAGTAAAAGTAATAAAGATTCTAGAGTAAATAGAGTGTAAAAATGTTTTTAAGGTTAAATCCTTTCTTAAGCTTATAGACTGTTATTATATTTAGGTATAGTATTACTCTATAAAAGCTAAGCCTCTTATAATCTTACTTAAGAAAGGTATTAAGTAAACTTAAGAACTAAACTAGAAGAACACTATAGAGGTCCTTAAGTATATAATAATAACTGCACTAGTTTTTATAATAATTAATCTTAGCTTAAGCGCTAGAGAAATTATATTAATAGTTAATATAAGCTTAAAAGAATAAAGAGCAGTTTTAATGTAAATTATTAATAAATAATAACACTTTATATAATATAAAAGCAAATATTAGAGCGATTTAGAAATTAAGTATAATAGAATAAAGCAGAAATATAGAGCTATTATTTATATATTAAGAAGGCTATAAATTTATCTCTATAGAGTTCCTTTTACTCTAAAGACTAACTCTTAGGTGCTTATACATTAGCTTAATAGCGCTATTAATAACGTTCTAGGTACGCTTATTATACAATAGATTAGTTATATTATACTGTTTAATTTTACAGCTAGGTATATTCTAGGAGAAAAGAATAATATAGCTAATGCTTTATTATATAAAGAAGGTAAGCCTTCTAATGCATTAAATTAAGCAGCTAAAGGGAACATTAAAGATTTTATTAACCTACAGCTTAACATTAATAAGATCTAGCTGCATAATAGAGTATACTATACTTCTAGAACTTAATAAATTATAGATTTCCTTTTAACGTTATAAAGACTATTTAATCTATATAAGAGTAAGTATAAGTAACTTTATATAAGTACTAAGCAATACTTCTTAGATAAAGGCCTATTGTAAAAGAGACTAATTAGTACAATAAAGGGTTCTACTTTAGTTATTAAAGATCTAATGCAATAGAAGAAGATTATTAAGGCTTTATATAAGTAAATAGATTATAAAGGTGTAGAAGTTATATTTTAAGTAGCTAGAATTAAGTACTTTTAGAAAGAGCTCTAGAATATAGTTTAAGCAATAATTTTCTGTTATAAGATATACTAAAAGTTTGCTCCTTAGAGGCCTAAAGAACTATTAATACTAGTAGCTTTAGGCAATCTAATAAGTAAGATATATATTAACACCTAATATATACTACTTAATTATAGTTTTAAGTACCTTCTAGAAGCAAAATATAACCTTACTAGATAAGTAGAAGCGTACTCTATACAGTATACTAATGTTATAGCTATTTAGAAGTTCTTAATAAAACTAATTATACAATTTAGAGTCTTCTAATTTCTAGTTTTTAATAGAGAGCTAGAAATATATAGAAATCTTAAAAAAGCAGTTAAAGCTATTAGAATTAAAGGGATTAAAACATTAGTGTACAATTTAAAAGCTAATTTACCTATTAAAGCTAGTTATTAAACGCTTATATCTGCCCTTTTAAAGATAGAAGGTTTAAATAGAAAGTAGTTTAAATTGCTAAATAAAGCACTATTAGCAAACTATACAGCTGTATAAGCGTTATATAGTAAATCTGCTTTCTACTTAATTTATAGTTAAAAGCTTATTCTTCCTTTAGAAGTTAAATTTCCTACTTAAAGGTTAATTAATTAGTTAGAAGTTTTAATAATATAGAATCTCTTTAAAGTAAGAGTTAAAATGCTAGAACAAAAGGAAGTAGATATCTAGAAGGCTTACGCAAAAGTCTTTATATTTAGGTAATACTTAGCTAATTAAACGAATTAGAACTAAGAGGTATTATTGTAAAAGAAGAAAGATTAATTAGTCCTAAAAGATCTAGTTCTTATATATAATATATAAAGGGTTATAGATATATTAACAAAGAAGAAGTTAGTAATACAATAGAATAGTTCTTTTAAGGTATATAGCTAAGTAAAAGTTACTAGCGCTTATTATTTAAAGACTCTAGATAGTATAATGCTTAATAAAACTATTTCTAGGGATTATATTAAGAAGTTTAAGCTTAATCTAAAGGGGTAGTAGACTTCTACTGCTAATAAATAGCTTTATGTGCTACAATATACTGCTTAATACAGTAAAAACACTAGCAACTTTAAGCAAGATGCTAATAAATTATAACCTACTAATGCCTAGTATAATATATTAGATTAAATAGTTTCTAAGGACTATATATTACAGCTGTACTAAAAAGAGGATTTTAAGGATAATAACGCTAAAGTAAACCTTTTACTATAACGTTATCTAAAGTATATAATAGAAGTTTATCTATTTACAATACCTAAAGAAGAGCGTAGAAGCTAAAAGGAGATTAACAACATTATTTAATCTTAATAATTTGCCTATAACTTTACTAGAATGCATAACTTATTATAGCTTTTATAAAAGCTAATACTGTAGTCCCTATATCTTTAGCTTTAGGGAGAAGGGAGGTTAAGTTTATTTATTTATATATTTAAGACTAACTAAGATTTAATAATAGTACATTAAGATTATTTAAAGGTTTAAAGCTAATTAGAATTAAGACTATAAACCTAGATTAAATAGGATATATAAAAAGTTTTTAAAAAACCACTAAAAATAAGTATAGTTTTATTCTGTTTTAACTAGGGAGGCAGCCTAATCTTTACCCTTTTTTTGTTTTTTTTTTTTATCTTTTAACTTAAGTAATTTACACCTAATCTTCTAGCAAAATTCTAGTAGTTTTAATGTTTAGAGGAAAGAGTAAGGGATATTAACTGCTATAAAGGGAGAAAGATCCTTATAAAGGACCTTCTAGAGCCTTAGAAGAACAAATAGTTAATCTACCTAGTCTTTACCCTAGAATATTACAAAAGAAGTATTATAGTAAATTTAACTATAGTTACTATAGCCTTTTATAAATTGCTACTTACAGCTTACAGCAGTAGAGCTACTCTAGACGCAATTGCTGTATAAGCTGCTGTAAACATCCTTAAGAGAGGTATAGCTGTAAAATAGAAAGTAGATATATTCTTTAAATAAGGTAACTATCTAAAGATATATATTAGTGCAATAGGAGCAAAATGCACTATTTTCTTTACTAAAGAATAAGATTAAAAGGGCTTTATAGCGCTCTTAATAATTAGTAAGTATATAATAGAAATATTTATAAGAATAAGCTATTTTAGTTAAAATAAAGATAAAGTTCTTAATGTTTAATTCTAGTATAACCTTATATAAAAGAGAGCTTTCTTTTATAGTGCTATTAATAAACTAAGCCTTAAGATTCTAATTATAAAAGAATTTAATAGCTTTTAGAGGTATATTAAGCATAGAACTCTATTAAAAAGCGACTTTAGTATATATTAAGTATCTACTAGCACTAATGTTATTGCCTCTATAGACTTAAAGCTTAAAGGTAAATTTATACTAAGGAGTTAAGGTTTATTAGTATAATAAGAGAATAGAAGTATAATTAAAAGCTTTTTTATAAAAGACTTACTGTATTAATAAGCGTTATTAAAGGAAAGATATTTATTTAACTATTCTAAGAGAGAGTA
Organism: Atkinsonella hypoxylon; assembly: GCA_000729835.1. Classification (NCBI taxonomy): domain Eukaryota; kingdom Fungi; phylum Ascomycota; class Sordariomycetes; order Hypocreales; family Clavicipitaceae; genus Atkinsonella; species Atkinsonella hypoxylon. Next base: position 5,174 of record JFHB01000240.1, read on the forward strand.
ACCTAATAAAAAAGAGTAGTAAAAGGAATTCTTTTGCTAATAATATTCTATATATTTGCAAGATCTTTATAGTTTTAAGGAAGCTTTTTAGCTATAATTAAATAATTAAAGGTGCTAATAAAGATAATAAAAAAGAGGCTATATAGAAAGGTAGTTATAAGAAGAAAGAAGAAAGATAAATGTAATTAGTTAAGAAGAATATTATAAATTACTTAATAAGTTTACAGCTATTAAAGTCTTAGTATATATTTACTATTAGCCTCTACTAAATTATAATAATTATAAACAGCTATTAACTAAGGATTTATTAAGACAATACTAGCTATAATATAGCCTATATTTCTACTCTTTCTCTCTCTTTATCCCTTTATTCTTATAATATTTTTATTATAAGTATTTACCTAAGCTCTTTTTTACCTTTAATTTTTTAAAAGCTATTTAATCTCTACTACTAAAATAGAAAATAAATACTAAGAACCTATTTCTAAGACTAGCTTTAGAGTTATATATAAGGGATAAATATATTACTTTAAGACATTAAGGAACCTACTAATATACTATATTATAGTATAAGTCTATAAGCTAGTTAGCAATTTCTTTTGTATAGAAGAGTAAGATTAAGTAGATTTACCTCTTAAGAAGCTCTATAAGCGCTAGCTGCCTCTCTTTTAGTAACGTTTTAAGTAGCCTTCTTTTAGCTTACTACTTTATTAGAATTATAATTTAGATAACTTTAGGCTTATAGAGTTAATATAGCCTAGCTAGAGTTTAGTAATCTAGTTTAATTATCTTAATAATGTTTATAGCTTTTTAATAAAGTTCTTTAAGCAAAAGACTTATTATAAATAGTTAAATTAATTCTAGCTTACTGCTATAATAAGGATTATTACTTATAGAATTAAGTATACAGCAGTTATCTTTAAGAAGTCTTTTATAATTAATATAGAAAAGATAAACTAAAGTAAGATTATAAGACTTATAGGTTAAAAGGTATATAGAATTAAAGATAGGTTTTAACTTATTTCCTGCTGTTATAATATAAGCTATAACTCTTCTACCTTATATAATAAAATAAGTAGGTAAAGACTTATTACTAGTTTTTTCTTCTTTAATAACTACTAAACTTATTTTATCTTTAATTACTTAAAGGGATACTATTATTACTTTAATATAGAACCTAAAGGCAGAATTAAAAGGTTTAAAGCTGCAGTCTATAGTTAAGTATAAACTTTATAGCTCCTTTAGTATCTATACCTATTCTAGGCAATTTTAGTACTATATTATAAGCAGAAAAGCAACTAGGAATATAGATATACCTGTTTATCCTTTTTAATATAAACGCTTTATTGTTTAGTTAGGCATCTTCTAATTAATCTTGTTAGTAACAGCTTATACAATATACCTTACACTTAATATAGCAACTATAGAATTACCTAAACATTAAAGAACGAATTTAAACTGCGCCTTTACGACTAGGTTATAACTAATAACTCTATTAATCAGTCTTACAACTACCGTGAAGGTACTAATAGGGTTATAATAGTCCTGCGCGCAATAGCAGTAAACGAGCTTGGTTTTATGAATGGGTATACAGTTATTGAAAAAGCTAAGACTATAGGCTTTAACCTCAGCTAGGCTCTTGTATATTGCAAGCCACTTCCTCTTGCACAAAAGAAGTCTTTAATTGTAACGTTTAAGGTGCTACTACAGCCTACAACTAATTTATAAAGCCCTTTGTTATTACTACTGCTAAACAATTTAGAGGTCCCTACTAGAATTTCTAGTATACTATATAATCTTACGCGAAAAGATTAAATAGAATCTTACAGTAAGGACTAGCTTCTGCAACAATTATAGAACTTAAAGCATTAGCTACTGTCTTTATATTTTATAGAACTATTAGCGTAAAAGCAGAAATCTAGGTAAAGGGATAAAGAGATTATAAGGACAGCAAAATAAGCGCTTAGAGCTAGAGGATACTACACTATAAAGGATTAAATAGAAGCATTAGCTTAAAGATATATTACTAAACAGCCTATAATAGCCTATAATTCTATTATTAACATAAACCTTAGTATTATACTACTAGCCCTCTTCTATTTTAGCGCTTAGCAAGAGATAATTAAGGCTAATAAAAGACACTAATTAATTATATCTAAAGCAACTAAATAAAGTGTAAATTGTTAAGAAAGAGTTACTTATTGTAAAGAAAAGCACTTAGCTATAAAGACGCTATTACTAGTAAGAGAGACGCTACTATACACACTAAAGACGCTAAAGCTATTATAAGAGATAAAGGGATTAGGACTTTAGGATTAAGGGAATTAGCTAGAGGGTTAAGTTACTTATAAGTCTTACTTTATAAGCTTATTTATAACTAGAGAGGTATTATGTTGCAGTAGGGTTACTCTCTTACGCTCTTATATTAGCTTTATAAGAGATACTATATATAGATTTTTCTCTATAAAAGTGTGTATTGCTTAAACATCTAAATAGTTTAAGTAAGTGCATAAGCAGCTTCTGCTAGCTCTTTTTAGCTTTTGCTCTTTTTAATTAATTAATATCTTTTAGCCTACTTTAATTTATAGCACTTAATACTTAAGAGATATTACTTTACTAACACTAACGCTTTCTCTAACTCTTTAATATATTTAGCTCCTTTTATGTGTATATATCTTCTAAGCTGTAATTAATATTTTATTTCTACCTTTTCTAACTATTTAATCTTCTTACCTACTATTATTTAATAGTATATACTGTTAAATATCTTACTCTCTGCTAATCCTCTTTAATCTTAACGTGCACTATATTATTACCTGCTTTAGTGTAGGCTGTATAGTTATTTAGGGGTTTAGTTTTAAGGCAACAAAATAGCAAACAGTAAGAAGTACCTTACAGCGTTCTATACCTAGTTTAGCCTCTTTAAGTAGCTAGTTTGTCGCCTTAAAACCAAACCCCTAAATAACTATACAGCCTACACTAAAGCGGGTGCTAATATAGCGCACGTTAAGATTGAAGAGGATTAGTAAAGAGCAAGATATTTGTTAGTGTAAGCTATTAAGTAATAGCAGGTAAGAAGATTAAATAGTTAGAAAAGGCAGAAATAAAATATTAATTGCAGCTTAGAAGCTATATATACATAAAAGGAGCTAAATATACTAAAGATTTAAAGAAAGTGTTATAAGCAGTAAAGTAATGTCTTTTAAGTGTTAAGTGTTATAAATTAAAGCAGGCTAAAAGATTAGCTACATTATGCTGTTTAATTTTACAGCTAGGTATATTCTAGGAGAAAAGAATAAGATAGCTAATGCTTTATTGCGTAAAGGGGGTAGGCCTTTTAATATATTAGATTAAGCAGCTAAAGGGAACATTAAAGATTTTATTAACTTATAGCTTAACGTTAATAAACTTTATATACTTCCTTAAGGAGTAACTAACTCTATTACTTAATTTATTTAAATAGTAGAGAGAATTCTTTTTAATCTAATTCCTTACACTTATAAGCCTTTCTTAGATAATATTGCAGTAAAAGGCCTTACTACTATATACAATAGAGAGGAAGTGTTACTTAATATATAAAGATATATTATATAATATTTAATTAACATTAATAAAGTCCTTATTAATATTAAGCTAGCTAGTTACACTATATTTACTGTAAAATTAAAGCTATACTAAAAGACTATAGAGATTATTAGATTTATATATAGCACTAATAGAAGGAAACCTTTAGAAGTAAAGGTAATAAAGATTCTAGAGTAAATAAAGTGTAAAAATGTTTTTAAGGTTAGATTTTTTCTTAGGCTTATAGACTATTATTACATTTAGGTATAGTATTACTCTATAAAAGCTAAGCCTTTTATAATCTTACTTAAGAAGAGTGCTAAGTAAACTTAAGGACTAAACTAGATTAATTAAAAAGAGCTAAGGCTAAAAAGAGCTAGTAGAAGCTGCTTACGCTCTTGCTTAAACTATCTAGATGCTTAAGTAATACGCACTCTTATAGAGAAAAATCTATATATAGTATCCCTTATAAAGCTAATATAAAAGCGTAAGGGGGTAACCCTACTGCAATATAATACCTCTCTAGTTATAAATAAGCTTATAAAGTAAGACTTATAAGTAACTTAACCCTCTAGCTAATTCCCTTAATCCTAAAGTCCTAATCCCTTTATCTCTTATAATAGCTTTAGCGTCTTTAGTGTATATAGTAGCGTTTCTCTTACTAGTAATAGCGTTCTTATAGCTAAGCGCTTTCCTTTACAATAAGTAACTCTTTCTTAGCGATTTATACTTTATTTAGTTGCCTTAAATATAATTAATTAGTATCTTTTATTAGCCTTAATTATCTCTTGCTAAGCGCTAAAATAGAAAAGAGCTAATAGTATAACACTAAGGTTTATATTAGTAATAGAATTATAGGCTATTATAGGCTGTTTAGTAATATATCTATAAGCTAACGCTTCTATTTAATCCTTTATAGTATAGTATTCTCTAGCTTTAAGCGCTTATTTTACTGTCCTTATAATCTCTTTATCCCTTTGCCTAGATTTCTACTTCTACACTAATAGTTCTATAAAATATAAAGATAGTAGCTAATACTTTAAGTTCTATAATTGTTATAGAAGCTAGTTCTTACTATAAGATTCTATTTAATCTTTTTACGTAAGATTATATAGTATACTAGAAATTCTAGTAAGAACCTCTAAATTATTTAGCAGTAGTAATAATAAAGGGCTTTATAAATTAGTTATAAGCTATAGTAGCACCTTAAACGTTACAATTAAAGACTTCTTTTGTGCAAGAGGAAGTAGCTTATAATATATAAGAGCTTAGCTAGGCTTACTTATCTACATTAGAAGATACAAACGCTATTCCCTTACTGTTATTGCTGCTTTAATAGTTCTATTATAGATAATAGAATTGCTATTAAACTAAACAGCAGCAATAAACTAATTCTTCTAAAGTTATATAAGTATTTATTTATTAACCTCTATTAACTATTTAATTACTTAATTATAATTGCTTAAGGTAAACTTCTAGGCATTAAGCTCCTTTAGAACAGAAATTCTACTACTAGTTATCTATAAGTAATATCTTAAGATAAAACGCTTTATAGTATCTTCCTAGAGGTAGCTAAGGTTAAAGCCTATAGTCTTAGCTTTTTTAATAACTATATACTTATTTATAAAACTAAGCTTATTTACTGCTATTGTGTGTAGAACTATTATAACTCTATTAGTACCTTTACAGTAGTTATAAGACTAATTAATAGAGTTATTAGTTATAACTTAGTTATAAAGGTGCAGTTTAAATTTATTCCCTAATGTTTAAGTAATTCTATAGTTACTATATTAAGTGTAAGATATATTGTATAAGCTGTTGCTAATAAGATTAATTAGAAGATGCTTAACTAAATAATAAAGCATCTATATTAAGAAGGATAAATAAGTATATCTATATTCCTAGTTGCTCTTCTGCTTATAATATAGTACTAAAATTGCCTAAAATAGGTATAAATACTAAAGGAGCTGTAAAGTTTATGCTTAACTATAGACTATAGCTTTAAACCTTTTAATTCTACCTTTAGGTTCTATATTAAAGTAATAATAGTATCCTTTTAAGCAATTAAAGATAAAATAAGTTTAGTAGTTATTAAAGAAGAGAAAGCTAGTAATAAGTCTTTATTTACTTATTTTATTATATAAAGCAGAAGGGTTATAGCTTATATTATAACAGCAGGAAATAAGTTAAAATCTATCTTTAATTCTATATACCTTTTAACTTATAAGTCTTATAATTTTACTTTAGTCTATCTCTTCTATATTAATTACAAAAGACTTCTTAAAGATAACTACTGCACACTTAATTCTATAAGTAATAATCCTTACTATAGCAGTAAGCTAGAATTAATCTAACTATTTATAATAAGTCTCTTACTTAAAGAACTTTATTAAAAAGCTATAAATATTATTAAGATAATTAAACTAGATTACTAAACTCTAGCTAGGCTAAATTAACTCTATAAGCTTAAAGTTATTTAAATTATAATCTTAATAAAGTAGTAAGCTAAAAGGAGGCTACTTAAAACGTTACTAAAAGAGAGGTAGCTAGTGCTTATAGAGCTTCTTAAGAGGTAAATCTACTTAATTTTACTCTTTTATACAAAAGAAATTACTAACTAGCTTATAGACTTACACTATAATATAGTATATTAGTAGGTTCTTTAACGTCCTAAAGTAATACATTTATCCCTTATATATAACTCTAAAGTTAGTCTTAAAAATAGATTCTTAGTATTTATTTTCTATTTTAGTAGTAGAGATTAAATAGCTTTTAAAAAATTAAAGGTAAAAAAGAGCTTAAATAGATACTTATAATAAAAATATTATAAGAATAAAGGAATAAAGAGAGAGAGAGAGTAGGAATATAGGCTATATTATAGCTAGTATTGTCTTAATAAATCCTTAGTTAATAGCTATCTATAATTATTATAATTTAGTAGAGGCTAACAGTAAATATATACTAAGACTTTAATAGCTATAAACTTATTAAGTAATTTATAACATTCTCTTTAACTAATTACATTTATCTTCCTTTTTTCTTTTTATAACTACCTTTCTATATAGCTTCTTTTTTATTATCTTTATTAGCACCTTTAATTATTTAATTATAGCTAAAAAGCTTCTTTAAAACTATAAGGATCTTATAAATATATAGAATATTATTAGCAGAAGAATGCCTTTTACTGCTCTCTTTTATTAAGTTACTCTCTCTTAGAATAGTTAAATAAATATTTTTCCTTTAATAACGCTTATTAATATAGTAAGTTTTTTATAAAAAAGCTTTTAATTATACTTCTATTCTCTTATTATACTAATAAACCTTACCTCTTTAGTATAAATTTACCTTTAAGCTTTAAGTCTATAGAGGCAATAACATTAGTGCTAGTAGATACTTAATATACACTAAAGTTACTTTTTAATAAAGTTCTATATTTAATATACCTCTAAGAGCTATTAAATTCTTTTATAATTAGAATCTTAAGGCTTAGTTTATTAATAGTACTATAAGAGAAAGCTCTCTTTTATATAAGGTTGCACTAGAATTAAACATTAAGAACTTTATCTTTATTCTAACTAAAATAGCTTATTCTTATAGATATTTCTATTATATACTTACTAATTATTAAGAGCGCTATAAAGCCCTTTTAATCTTATTCTTTAGCAAAAAAAACAGTATATTTTGCTTCTATTATACTAATATATATCTTTAGACAGTTACCTTATTTAGAGAATATATCTACTTTCTATTTTATAGCTGTACCTCTCTTAAGGATATCTATAGCAGCTTATATAGTAATTATATCTAGAGTAGCTCTACTGCTGCAAGCTATAAGTAGTAATTTGCAAAAGGTTACAGTAACTATAGTTAGATTTACTATAATACTTCTTTTATAACGTTCTAGGGTAAAGACTAGGTAGATTAACTATTTATCCTTTTAAGGCTTTAAGAGATTCTTTATAAAGATCTTTCTCCCTTTATAGTAGTTAATATTCCTTACTCTTTCCCTTAAACATTAGAACTGCTAGAATTTCGCTAAAAGATTAGGTATAAATTGCTTAAGTTAAAAGATAAAAAAAAACAGAAAAAGAGTAAAGGCTAAGCAGTTTCTTTAGTTAAAATAGAATAGAACTATACTTATTTTTAGCGGTTTTTAAAAACTTTTTATATATTCTATTTAATCTAGGTTTATAGTCTTAATTCTAATTAGCTTTAAATCTTTAAATAATCTTAATATACTATTATTAAATCTTAGTTAATCTTAAATATATAAATAAATAAACTTAACTTTCTTTCTCCCTAAAGCTAAAGATATAGAGACTACAGCATTAGCTTTTGTAAAAGCTATAATAAGTTATATATCTTAGTAAAGTTATAGGTAAATTACTAAGATTAAATAATATTATTAATCTCTTTATAGCTTCTACGCTCTTCTTTAGGTATTATTAGTAGATAAACTTCTATTATATACTTCTAATAATATTATAGTAAAAGGTTTACTTTAGCGTTATTATCCTTAAAATTCTCTTTTTAGTATAGCTATAATATATAGTTCTTAGAAACTATTTAATTTAATATATTATATTAAGTATTAATAGGTTGTAATTTATTAGTATTTTGCTTAAAGTTGCTAGTGTCTTTGCTATACTATACAGTATATTGTAGAGTATAAAGCTATTTATTAGTAGTAAAAGTCTACTATTCCTTTAGATTAAGCCTAAACTTCTTAATATAATCCCTAAAAATAGTTTTATTAAGCACTATACTATTTAGGGTCTTTAAACAGTAGGCACTAGTAACTTTTGCTTAGCTATATACTTTAAAAGAACTATTCTATTGTATTACTAACTTCTTCTTTATTAATATATCTATAACTCTTTATATATTATATATAAGGACTAAATCTCTTAAAACTAATTAATCTTTCTTCTTTTATAATAATACCTTTTAGTTTTAATTTATTTAATTAGCTAAGTATTGCCTAAATATAAAGACTTTTATATAAGCCTTTTAGATATCTACTTTCTTTTATTCTAGTATCTTAACTCTTACTTTAAAGAGATTCTATATTATTATAACTTCTAACTAATTAATTAACCTTTAAGTAGGAAATTTAACCTTTAAAGGAAGAATAAGCTTTTAACTGTAAATTAAGTAGAAAGTAAATTTACTATATAACGTTTATACAGCTATATAGTTTGCTAATAGTGCCTTATTTAGTAATTTAAACTACTTTTTATTAGAACCTTCTATCTTTAAAAGAGTAAATATAAGCATTTAATAACTAGCTTTAATAAGTAAATTAGCTTTTAGATTATATACTAATGTCTTAATCCCTTTAATCTTAATAGCTTTAACTACTTTTTTAAGATTTCTATATATTTCTAGCTCTCTATTAAAAACTAGAAATTAAAAGACTTTAAATTATATAATTAGTTTTATTAGGAACTTCTAAATTACTGTAATATTAGTATACTATATAGAGTGTACTTTTACCTATTTAGTAAGGTTATATCTTACTTCTAAAAGGTACTTAAAACTATAATTAAGTAGTATATATTAAATGTTAATATATATCTTACTTATTAGGTTACTTAAAGCTATTAGTATTAATAATTCTTTAGGCCTTTAAGGAGTAAACTTTTAGTATACCTTATAATAGAAAATTATTACTTAAACTATATTCTAGAGCTCTTTCTAAAAGTACTTAATTCTAACTACTTAAAATATAACTTCTATACCTTTATAACCTATTTACTTATATAAAGCCTTAACAATCTTCTTCTATTACATTAAGTCTTTAATAACTAAAGTAGAACCCTTTATTATATTAGTTAGTCTTTTCTATAATAGGCCTTTATCTAAGAAGTATTACTTAGCACTTATATAAAGTTGCTTATACTTACTCTTATTTAAATTAAATAGTTTTTATAATGTTAAAAGGAAATCTATAATTTATTAAGTCTTAAGAGTATAGTATACTCTATTATATAGCTAAATCTTATTAACGTTAAGCTATAAGTTAATAAAATCTTTAATGTTCTCTTTAGCTACTTAATTTAATATATTAAAAGGCCTACTCCCTTTACGTAATAAAGCATTAGCTATTTTATTCTTTTCTCCTAAAATATACCTAGCTGTAAAATTAAACAGTATAATGTAGCTAATCTATTATATAATAAGTGCACCTAGAACATTATTAATAGCGCTATTAAGCTAATATATAAGTACCTAAGAATTAGTCTTTAGAGTAAAGGGAACTCTATAGAGATAAATTTATAGCCTTCTTAATATATAAATAATAGCTCTATATTTCTACTTTATTCTATTATACTTAATTTCTAAATTACTCTAATATCTACTTTTATATTGTATAAGGTGTTATTACTTATTAATAATTTATATTAAAACTACTCTTTATTCTTTTAAGCTTATATTAACTATTAATATAATTTCTTTAGCGCTTAAGCTAAGATTAATTGTTATAAGAACTAGTGTAGTTATTATTATATACTTAAGGACCTCTATAGCGTTCTTTTAGTTTAGTCCTTAAGTTTACTTAGCACTTTTCTTAAGTAAGATTATAAAAGGCTTAGCTTTTATAGAGTAATACTATACCTAAATATAATAATAGTCTATAAGCTTAAGAAAAAATCTAACCTTAAAAACATTTTTACACTTTATTTACTCTAGAATCTTTATTACCTTTACTTCTAAAGGTTTTCTTCTATTAGTGCTATATATAAATCTAATAATCTCTATAGTCTTTTAGTATAGCTTTAATTTTACAGTAAATATAGTGTAACTAGCTAGCTTAATATTAATAAGGACTTTATTAATGTTAATTAAATATTATATAATATATCTTTATATATTAAGTAACACTTTCTCTTTATTATATATAGTAGTAAGGCCTTTTACTGCAATATTATCTAAGAAAGGCTTATAAGTATAAGGAATTAGATTAAAAAGAATTCTCTTTACTATTTAAATAAATTAAGTAATAAAGTTAGTTACTCCTTAAGGAAGTATATAAAGTTATAGAAGCTCTATTGCTGTTAAAATCGTTATTAAGTCCTTACTTTTCTCTATAAGTAGCACTTAGTTATAGCTTAATAGTAAATTAATAACTAAAAGTATCTTATATATCCTAAATTCTTTACTAAAAGCCTTTACTTCTTCTAGAATATAGGCATTCTATATTGTAATCTTATTGTAGGCTGTTGTAAATAGCATTAGCTATATCTCTTTATTCTTTTTTATTACTAAAAAGTAAGAGTTTCTATAAGATCTATAGCTCTTTTCTAATAATCTATACTAAAGCTTCTTTTTTAATAAATTAATTAGTCTCCCTTATAGGCTAATAGGTATTAATATTAACTTTACTTTCTAAGCTCTATAAGTAATAATATAGATAACTTAAGGTAGTATAACTAAAGGATTAATCTTTTTATACTTTAATAAGTTCTACACTAATACTGCCTTTTAGTTATAAAGAATTTCCTTAAAAATATTAACTTCTTCTTCTATTAAATATTCTTATACTTATTTAACTATTTAATCTAAATACTTTTTTGTTATTTAGAATCCTTAGAGCTTTTTACTAAATCTTTCTATAATATATTTAGTGTATTTTCTTAATTTATTTAAGTATACTTTTGCCTCTTTTTACTTCTTTTATTTCTACTTAAGGTCTCTATTAAGTATAGATCTATCTAAAGGAATATTGTCTTTTAGTAGAATCTTATTAGCTTTCTACTTATATAATGTATTTACCTTTAGATTAATTAGTTATAATTGCCTTAAGAGCTAAATCTTCTTTACAGCCTCTTTAAGTTAGCTTCTATACTAGTTAGCTATTCCCTTTATTATAAGGTTAGTAATAGCTATACCCTTATTCTCTATTATAAACACTAACTCCTTATTATTATTTAATTTAGCTTTAAGACCCTCTTTAACTATTTAATTATAGACTAAATCCTTAGATAACTTATTAATTAAGATTAAATTAACACTAATAGCTATTGCTTTATCTATTGTAGTCTTCTATTTAACACTTCTAGTAACCCTTAAGACTAATATAATATTTCTAAAACAGCACTTTAAAAGAAGCTTATCTCCTTTATTACTATACTTAAAAGTAACTTTAGCTATATATATAAAAGGCATTTTAAGGATTAATTATATATATAAAGACTTTAGCGTAATATAAAAGTAAATTAGCGTTTAGATATTTCTAAGGTATAGCTTTATTATTACCTCTTTTAATATTATAAGCTTATATAATATAAAAGATATAGTAGTAATCTTTTACTTTATTAGAGTTATTTTTAAATTAAGCTCTTTAATAATATCCTTAGTAATAATATTTCCTTATAAACTATAATCTATAAAACTATTAATAAGTAAAGAGTTTAAGCTTTTAAGTTATACTTAAAGGTAAAGTAAGTTCTATAAATAGCTTATAATTACTTTTAGCTTTAAAATACTATTTAATCCTTTAATATAAAGTATATTTACCTATAGGTTTATAATAGACTTCTTCCTTTTAATATAATTTTCTATACATTTTTATATAATATTCTATAAATCCTTCTAGATACTACTAAGCAGTTATTTTATATATTTATTAGTAATATCTTCCTTATTGTCTTCTACTGCCTCTTTAACTATAGTAGATATTATCTTAATAACATTAATTAATTAATCTTTCTGCTTCTTAACTCTTTACCTCTTCCTTAGAATAGAATATAGAGGTATAACTTTAGCACTTATTCTATTAATATAATAGACTTTATTAATACTATTTACTTATATTAAGCATTTATTCCTTATTGCTTCTATAAGTATAGGCATTAGTTAATATAGGTTTTGTAAGCTAACTCTAATCTTTTTCTAAAAAATATCTTTAAATAATTACATAAAAAGCTATACTTTTATATCTATAGAGCTATTTTCTTTAGCTTTCTTTTTTTTCCTTTTAGCTTAATCTTCTAAAGCTCTTTTTTACTTAATAAAGTATTATATTCTTATAGTATAAACTCTAAAGGGCTAAGCTGTAATTTTCTCCTTAATTAGTATATAGAGAGTTCTTTTAGGTCTATATTCCTTTATCTTAAACATTAAAGTTACTATAGTACTATTAGTAAAGTCCCTCTTAAGAATAGCTTCTAGTAGGATCTATATTAGGCAATAATTAGAAATATTAATCTTATTAAAGATTTAATCTAATATCTTTCTCTCTTTTTTACTAGACTTTTAATAGTTTAATGTTTTTTTATTAAATTCTTTAACTTAAAGATAATACTATTTTATAATATAGTAGTTAAAATAATTAACCTAGAACACTATAAGCCTATAAAGATAACTTTCTATACTAAGGAAGCTTTATATAAGAATAAATAGCACTAGATTATTTAATTCTACTGTTAAGATACTTACTCTTTAATTATACTTTATAAAGCTAATCTTATTGTTATACTAGTAAAACTAGCATTAATCTATATAATAACCTTCCTTACTACAGTAATAGCAGTAATACTGCTTTATATAGCTTTTAGTTGTATAGGTTCTAAAGCTTTAGGCATTATTATATATATTAATAGCGTTAATATATATATTCTACTTTTTCTTCTTTTTCTTCCTAAATTTCTCTTTAAAAAGCTTTATAATATCTATCTTTAAAACTACTTACTTTATAAGTATAATCTTTATATCTTTAAACTTCTAGGTTAAATTATCTATTTAATATTTTACTTCTAAAATAGACTATATAATTTCCTTAGCCTTATAACTAAAATTACTTATACTATAATACTTAGAACTTTTTCTACTTAAAGGTATATAAAGATAGTCTTTTCTATTATTAAAGAGTTTAGAATTACAGTCTTCTAGCTCTATTTTAGCTTATATATACTAGCTAAGCTGCTCTAATAACTCCCTATAGAGTATTACAATAAACTTAGCTCTAGTAACTTTTATTTAATCTATAAAGCTAGTAAGTATAGTATCTAGTAAGGCCTTATAAATGTAATTAAACTAAGAGGTTATATTACACTATATATAGAGCTTAGCGCTAATTATAGTAGCTTAATGTTCTTAAAGCTAATAGAGAGTATTCTTTATAGTCCTTAAATAGTTTCTCTTTAGGTCTTTAAGCTTCTTATTAGCTTACTTCTTTTAATTCTAAGAAGTAGCTTTATACTAAAGTAAAAGCTACTTCTTAGCTTCTTTCTAATTATATAAAGCATAAATAACCTTTATATACTTATAGATTAATAGGTTAATATAATAAATAAATATCTTTTATTAGTTTTCCTTTAGAATAAATAAGGTCTTTATTTTTAGCTTAAAGCTAGTTAAGTAATTAAGAATATTTTCTCCTTTAAATTAGTATATATTAAACTTCTTATTAAAGGTAGCCTAAGCTTACTGCTTTTTAATAGCTTTACCTATAGCTTTAGCAAGAGCCTTATAAGGTATAGCTATAGCGCTGCTAGTATTAGCCTTTTTATCTTAAGTATTTAATTCTATTATAACCTTAGGTTTTAAAATAACTTTTTTAGAAGATTTACTAGATTAACTAGAGCTAATATTAGCTACTTTAGATATAGAGCTTATACTTTTCTTTAAGAGATATAGAATACTAAACTTATATAAATAACTAGTAAAATAGCTTAATATAGAAGGCAGGTGTAAAAAGAACAATTAATCTTACTTAGCAGAAAAAGTATAATATATATAATTCCCTATATTAGCTGTGCTTTTAGTGCTTTTACCTTCTGCTTCTATAGTTATATAAGCTTTTAACGCTAAAACGTAGAGGCTAAGAACTTAGTTGCTAATAACAGTAAATATAAAGACAACTGCTAAAATAAGGATAAAAGAGAAATTTTTCTCTATAATTAAATAATTATAACGTCTAAAGGACCTAAAAACTTCCTTTTTGCTGTATTAAGGCTATCTTAGCTAAGGGTAAAACAGGGGCTAGATAGGCTAGCTAGTATTTGCAATATAGTAATTGTCTTTAACTAGGCCTAGCCCTTTTTAGCTTAAAAAAGCTGTAGCAATTTTCTTTCTCTCTTAATTAAATAATCCCTTATAATGTAGAGCTCTTATCCCTATAATTTCCTCCTTTCTTATGCTGGCGATATTTAAGCTAAAGTGCTCTTCTGTCTCTAATGCTTAGCAGCTTTTTTTTTTTTTTTTTTTCTTCTTTCTTCTAGGATCTTAATGAAAAACCTTCTAATTATATAACGCGCTTTAATTAGAATAAGTCCCTAGCGAAGCCCCTATTTTTATTGCCTTAAAACTAAACCCCTAAATAACTATACAGCCTACACTAAAGTAGGTGCTAATATAGTGCACGTTAAGATTAAAGAGGATCAGCAGAGAGCGAGATATTTATTAGTATAAGCTATTAAGCAATAGTAGGCAAGAAGATTAAATAGTTAGAAAAGGCAGAAATAAAATATTAATTGCAGCTTAGAAGCTATATACGCGTAAAAGGAGCTAAATGTGCTAAAGAGTTAGGGAAAGTGTTATAAGCAGTAAAGTAATATCTCTTAAGTGTTAAGTATTGTAAATTAAAGCAGGCTAAAAGATATTAATTGATTAAAAAGAGCTAAGGCTAAAAAGAGCCAGCAGAAGCTGCTTACGCTCTTGCTTAAACTATCTAGATGCCTAAGCAATGCGCACTCTTATAGAGAAAAATCTGTATGTAGCATCCCTTGCAAAGCTAATATAAGAGCGCAAGGGGGTAACCCCGCCGCGACACACTAGTTTACCCCTTTAGGTTAGTAGAGGCTTTAGCTATATTTTAACAATATATTAATAGTGCACTAGAAGAGGCCCTTAGAGATTATATAACTGCTTATCTAAATAACGTTCTTATTTATATAGAGAGTTCTAGGAAAGACTATATATATAAGGTATAAGGGATCCTAGAAAAGTTGTAGTTAGTAGAGCTACCCTTAGATCTTAAGAAATACTGCTTTACTATAACTAAAGTTAAATACCTTAGCTTTATAGTTATAGTAAAAAAGAAGATACACCTAAATCTAGAGAAGATTATAGCTATCTAGAAGTAGTAAGCTTTTACTAGGTTGTAAAGGGTATAAAGCTTCCTTAGATTTACAAACTTCTACTATAACTTTATATTAGATTTCTTAGATATTATAGAGCTTTTAGTTAACTTAATAAAGAAGGGAGTTCTATTCTAGTAAATAAAGAAATATAAGAGGTTATTTATAAGGCTTAAGAAGGCCTTTACTTTATACTTAGTCTTAGCCTAGTAGAACTCTAAGAAGAATATAGTAGTAGAGGCTAATTGCTTAAAAGAGACCCTTAGTAGCTATTTATTCTAATATAATAAAGCTAATATACTACAGCCTATAGTATACTATTTAGCTAGGTTATCTCTAGCTTAATATAACTATACTATTTACAATAAGGAGCTCTTAGCAATAATATCTTACCTTAAGGCCTAAGCAGTAAAGCTATAAAGAGTAGTATACTCCTTTATAATTCTTACTAACTATAAGAATTTAGAATACTTTATATTTCTATAAAAGATCTTTAAGCATTAAGCTAAATAGATAGAACTTCTCTCTCTTTTTAACTACTACCTATAATACTACTTAGGGCTATAGGTAGAGCAACTAAATATATTATTATAATAAGAGTAGAATTAAGATAGAGTAACGCTATAAATAGGCTAGGTCCTCTAGCCTCTCTCTATTAGCTGCCTTAGCGCTCTCTATAGAGATAAGGAGGAGGAGGAGATTATAGAGAATATTACAGTAGAAACAGCTAGTAAAGTAACGCTAAGAAGTTAACTAGCTACAGCTTTATAGGTACTAGCTAGAATAACGCTATTCTTAAATAAACACTTATAGAGCTTATAGAACTAAGAAGTATAGAAAGACTTAGTATACCTAATAAGGTTAAATATAGTTTAAAAGAGAAAGAGAAGGTTTCTATTAAAGGTAAAGATATAAGAATAGATTGTAAACTACACCCTTAATATATAAGGGGCGCTAGTCTATTAAAGCTACCTTTAGGTCCTTAAGTATAAGCTATTAACTACTATACTAATATATAGAATATATAAGTTGCTAATATTAGGCTACCTAGGTTAAAATACTACGTTTTAGGCATTAATATATAACTATTACTAGAATAGGCTATTCTAAGATGTTACTTAATATATCTTAAACTACTACTATTACAGTAGCTAGAAGAGTAAAAGGTTGCAATAAGGCCTCTTACAACCTATTCTAGTACTAGATAGGTATTAGTTATAGATCTCTATAGATTTTATAATAGATTTACTAGCACTAAACTAGGCTGCACTTTTTTACCTAATAGTTATTACTAATTAACTTTTAAAGTATATATAGTTAGAGGTAATAATATCTATAAAGGTAGAGGAATGTACCTAGCAGTTTAAGTATTATTAGTAGCAGTTTTATAGGTTCCTAAAATAAATTATCTTTAACTATAGTTTAGATTAGTTAAGTACCTTTTAGACTACTCTCTATTGCCTTATTAGAATTAAATAATTGCTGTCTACTTTCTATTACCTATAGATAAACAGTAGAATAGAGAGAGTTAATTAAGAAGTATAAGTAATTCTATAGGTTATAGTTGCCTTTTTGCAGTTTAACTAGCCTAAATATCTCTCTATATACTAGCTAGCTATTAACAATAGAAATTCCTTAGTAATAGGCATAAGTTTAAACTAGGCAATATATAGGTATAATATAGACTTTATCTAAAAGCTTATAGATAAAGGGAAGTTCTAAGTCTTATATAAAGAGCAAGCTTTAGTGTTCCTTAAATAGCTATAGAAGAGTATAAATATTGCTTAAGCTATAATTAACTTTACTTAGTAAAGGCAGTAAAAGTAGTTAAATAGAAGTTATAAGCTAGTAGAATAGTATAAAGTAAAGGACTTAGTTTAGCTAATGCTCTATTATATTAAAATAAACTACTTAAGTTAGAAGCTTAATTAGGTTATAGTAAAGTATATAGTTATAAATGTACTAATACCTTTAACTATAAAGTTAGATATTCTACTAGAAATTTACCTAGTTTTCTATATTAATCTTATTAAGTAAGCAGCAATAAACCCCTTACCTTTTTAGTAATTAGTAAACTTAAAGCTTAGTCTTAAGCTAACTATAATAGATACTAATTTATCCCTTAAGGAATATAGAGTAAAGGAGATTTTAGCTACTAAAAACGCTCTAGAGTAAGAGAGACACTATTAAGTGCTTATTAAGTAAGTAGAATTTATTTAACCTATATAGAAGCTACTAAAAAACTTTCTTAATATAGAGGCATTAGATTAATTTAAGTTATAGTAAAAAAACACTTAATTTAATAATAAACTTAGTAAAAGTATAGTAAAATTTTATATAAACTCTAATAACAACTTAGTAATTCTTAACTAAAGATAAAAGAAAATAAACTCTCTTTTATAGAGGTCTATATAATTATTATAAAAAATAAAAAAAACAATATAGAAAATATAGTAAAAATAAAAGAAATTTCTTAGTAAGTAGTAAAGAGGCATTAGTACTTATAGTAAAGGGGTATAGTTACCTAGAAGGCGCTCTATTGCTCTTTAGGCAGTCTTAGAATAGAAGCTAGAGGAGCTATATAGCGTCCCTAGAGTAGCGTAAAGGCAAGAGCTAGAATTATAGTACTAGCAAATAGTGTAAAGGCTAGAGTAAGTAAGAATATAACTAGTGCTTTAGATTAAGGTCTTATACTAATAGGTATAGGTAAGAATATAATATCTTAAATAACTTAGCACTTTAAGTATAAGAGTATAGTTCTTAGGGAAAAGAAGATAGAAAGAGAGAAGGTAAAGGAGGCAGTAAGTTAGGTTAAAGTTATATACTCTAGGAATACAGCTAGTAGCTACTATTATAAGCAGTTTAAGCTTTTAAGCTCTACCTAAAGGTAGGTATATTCTTAGTGTATTGCCTTAAGGTTACTCTATAGAGGTAAAGGGGCAATATATAGCAGTAAAGAAGCTTTATACAGTAGTAAAGAAGCAGCAGTAGTAAAGGTTAGCAGTATACAGTAAGATATAGATATAGATAGAGGTAAGAATAAAGGTATAGTAATAGCAGTAGTAGTAGTAGGTATAAAGAGAGATAAGAAGTTATTATTAACTTCTATAGAGATATATTTATACTTATTAGGGTTAAACTTATTGTTCTTTAGAACAATAGAGGCTATAGTGCTCTTATAGTTAGTAAAGAGAGAGAGAATAAGCGTAAAAGAACTACTAATTTAAGTTATATAATAAGAAGAAGAAGAGAGTGTAACCTTCTCTTCTATATAATTAGCAGTAAGTGCATTCTTAAGAATAGTATTATAGTAGTTATATATATTTAAAAATTTATATATAAGGATTATACAGTAGAAGAGCTAGCTAGTATAAGAGGGAATTAATATAGACTTAACTATAAGACCTTAGTTAATAAGTTTCTATATTTAGGTAAAATAACGCTATAGGCAAGAATACCTAGTAAAGAGACTAGAATTCTAAATGCAACCTTAATGCCTCTATATATATAGTTAGTATTCTCTCCCTTAGCTAGAACAATAGTTATATAAGCCCTTTTTATAAAAGTTATTGCAGTATAGTATATAGATATCCTTAAGAATATTGCTATTAAATAGCTCTAAATTGTTTAAGTTCCTTTATATAAAGAAACTATAGATATAGCAGCAGTAAGGGACTAATAGTACTATAGAAGCAGAAGCAGTAAAGGCATTAGCGCTAGCAATATAACTACTAAAGTTCTAGATATACTTCTAGTTAGCAAAAGAATAAGCTATATATAAATAAAGGAGCAGCATACTCTAGGCTAATAAGACAATATTTTGCGATTTTAATTAGTAAGCTACTAGCAGTTAGATAAATTCTATTTAGATATATTAAAAAGAGGTCCTTTTACATTAAAAGTAGTAGCAGCAGCTATATAGTAAAGTAAGGAATTTTAGGAAACTACAATAGAATTATTTAGTTATAATATAGAGGTAAAATAAGATATAAAGGAGGAAAAAAAAGATAAAGAAGAGAAAAAAGGAATTGTTTATTTTTATATTAGAAGTAGCTAAGGGCTAGCTATTAGTTTATTGCACACTAAAAGAGTAATAATAACAACAGCTGTTTACGCTCTACTAGCTACTAGTTTATTGCACACTAAAGGAATAATATTAACAATAACTGTTTACGCTCTATACCCTTAACAACACCCCTTATATATAGATAGGTTATATACAGCTAATAACTATTTATAACAGCAATAGGGACAAAAGAGAGAGAGTGCTTTTTAGTTAAGGAAATTATTACGCAATAATTGCTTAGAATATAGAGGACCTAAGGATATAGGCAATTTATGCACTAGCAATATAAATATTACAGCTTGCACCTAGATAAGAATTAGCTCTTCTATACTAGGCAGATAATCGCTAGCTACAAACGGAAGCTTATAAGATAGAGATAGGCAGGGGGTTAATAAACCCTAGAAGAGTACACTTAAGTAAAGGGAGTATAATAGTTCTATTTTAACGTAACTAATAGGTTAGCTAGTAAAGCAATAAGCAGCTATTGTAGAGGTACTATAAGCAATTAGAGGGAGAGGTAGAGCAGAAGTTTATTTATATATTAGCTCTATAATACTATATAAAGTATAAACAGTGCGTTAGTGCAGCAATAGAACAGCTAGAGTAAAGCGCTTAGTTGCAGACATTATACCTCTATTTTTTATAAGTAAATAATAGAGGGAATATAAAGGGAAAGAGAAGAAGAAGGAGGGTATATTATAGACTTAAGCCTTAGGCTTAGGTCTTTTAGTAGAGGGAGAACAGCAAAAGAGAGACAGTAATCTATATAGGTAAAGGGATAGAAGCAGGCTGCATTTAACTAGAGATTAGCTAGACTTCGCTAGGCTCTAGAGAAAGGACCTTAGCTATAGAGTATATACTAAAAGGAGCTCCTAAGGGGAGGGACCTACTCCTAGATATATAGTATAAGGGTATAGGGAGGCTTCTAGTTCCTTCTCTCTTTCCCTTTTCTCCCTATAATTATAGTTCTTATTATAGACGCTAGTTAGCAGTAGCTACTAGGCTAGTCTATTATATATCTGTTCTATTGCTAAGAACGTTATCTAATTAGATTAAATTAACAACAGTAGCTAGTTAGAAACTATATATAAGTTCGTTAGAGAAAATCCCTATACTAGCTACTACTGTATTGTTAAGTTAGTGCTATAGTGCTAGAAGTATTGCAGTCTATAGTGTATCTAGATTTATAACTGTATAGTATTAAACAGCAATAATAATTGTTTAATTCTTCTATTTAGCTGTTCTATTTATCTATAGGTAGTAAGCTATAGCTATAAGCAATTTACTTCTAATTTAGGTAAATATACTTCTCTAAATATTAGAAATAAACTTTAGATCTTAGTTACTTATAATCTATTTAGAAAGGTCTTAGTTTAATAAATATAGCATTTATAAAAACAGTTCTACCTAAATTTCTACTATATATATTATATACCTAAATATAAGGATTGTTTACTTACTAAATAGGCAATTTACTAGATACAGTAAGTTATAGGTGCTATATTTATCCTTTTGCTATAAAGTGTTTATTAAGCTAACTTTAGGTATATTAGTAATAAAATTAAGTAAAATTGTATAGAAAGAAGTTAGAACTAACTCTAACAACCTTAATTTCTCTAGTAGCTTACTACAGTTAATTGCGTTCTCTTTATAGATACAGCAGTAAGTAATATAGGTTTAAATCCACTTATATATCTACAGAAAGTAAACTGCCTATAATTCTACTGCTATTCTATAAGCGCTAAAATAGTTCTAATTATTATAGACTATTTTAAGGATAAATTCTACAACCTTTATAGGTATATATAGTTAGAATAGGCCTTTTCTATTATAATAGTATAAAAGCCTATTGTCTTATAGAGTCTATTTATATAGCAGAATCCTTAGCCTTTATTATTAATTTTACTAAGTTTATTTTTTGCAAAAGTCCTTAATACCTTCTATAATTCTATTAAGCTTTAGATTAAAACTATAGCCTTAAACGATTTTCTTTTTTAAACCTTTATTTAATACTACTATAGCGCTGCATTCTTTAGTAAAAAACGCGCTTATATTAAGCTTATTAAATTTACTATTATAAGCTTTCTCTTAGTATAAAACTATAACTAACAACCTAAAGAGCGTATTTAGCACTATATTTAGTACTTCTAGTATATAGAAGACTCTTAGGTTAAATTGCAATAAATAATTAGCTACTTTAGCTAATTTTAGGTTAGCTTTATCTAGATCTATTGTAGTAAGTAAGGTATATTTAATAATCCCCTTTACTAGTAAGTAGTCTATAATAACATTAATAGTATAGCAGTTAGATTAAACTATTTTCTATAGCTTTTAAACACTCTATATAATTGCAGCTACCTCTACCTTAGTTAATTTATAATGTTTCTTTAGGTTAAAAGTATATCTTAAGAGAAAGAGAATTAGTTAAAGTTAGTTGTTTTTAATGTCTTTACTAAATATACTATAACTATTCTATTTACCTATAAGCTAGAAAATAAAGAGCCTAAATTCTTCCTTATAAGCGTTAACTTTAAAGAATAAATACTTACTAGAGTTATAGTGCTATAGAATAGTGTTTTTATTAAGGTATACCTTTACCTCTTAGAATGCTTTCTTTTCCTTAAGTTTTAGTAAAAACGTTGCTTTTTAGGCTTTCTTTTAGTGTATTAGTTTTAGTAAACTATTAGCTAAACCTTTCTTATAAAGCTCTTATAATAGAGTAGTCTTTTATTTCTATAGTAAGTAAATTTATATATTAAACTATAGAATACTCTTCTATAAAAAGCTAGCTATACTAATAAAGGTCTCTAAATTTATAAGATTTACTAGAAACTTAAGTTTTTAAAAGGCTTTTAGTTTATTATTTATATTAGTAATTCTATTGCTGTTAACAATAAAACCTAATAGCTAAATAGCTAAGTAGCTTATAAATAACTTCTTTATAGCTATTATTAACTTATTTTTCTCTAGAATTAATAAGACTATACTAAGGTATATAAGGTAGTCCTTAGTAGAGTTAAAGAATATAATAATGTTATTAATATAGATTTATATAAAATATTAATGCTTTTAAAATAATTAATCTATATATTATTAAGCAAAAGCTAGTGCATTCTTAAAGCCTATAAGCACTATATTTAATGCTTTTAATTCTTATTTTAATATTACTACTATATAAGATTAATGCTTTTATCTTATAGAAAGCTAGTAGAAAAACCCTAATATATTAAAAAGTAAAAATATCTTCTTACTATATATATCTACTATAATATCTAATTAATCTAGTAAGGGGTATATATTTAGTATTACTACACTATTAAGTAGCCTTATATTAACTACAACTTATTCTTTCCTTTCTATTAAAGTTTTAATTTATACTATAAAGGCTAAGTAAACTATAGCTGCTAGGTTATCTAAATATAATATCTTTCTACTTAAATGCAGCTTATTATAAACCTTATCTAATTTAGCTTTATCTTTAGCTCTTAGTAGGTAGATTTAAATAGGTTTTAGCTGCTTCTACTATCTATTTACTAGATCTACTCTTATATACTAGTCTTTAGGTATAGAAATAATACCTTTATTACAATAAATATTATATTTATCTATTAAGTTAATAAGTTTAGCTATAACGTTTAGGTTTAAGTTTTCTACCTTAACCTTATATTTATTATAGATATATAGTACATCCTTAGAATAAGAGATTCTATATATAGAGATACTATTATTAACTTTCTTAGGGTTAAATCTACTACTGTTACTTTCTTTCTATATTTTATAATCTTCTGTAGGCAATAGACTATTATTAGGTGCAATATCCTTAGAAAAATATATATATAAATTAAGTAGGTTTATAATTATATAGTTAGCCTTAAGCCCTTTATTGTGCTAAAGATAAGCAACCTTTTAATTTTTTTAGATTATAATAAATTTATCTAAATAGTTATAAGCTACTATTTATTCCTACTTAGTTGTGCTAAGTAATGTATCTAGGATAAGGTTAGATTTTAAGTATATATAGTAAGCAGTAGCCTTCTTATTAGCTAGTACCTCTTTCTATTTAACTAGAATATATTCCTACAATTTTAGCGGAATTATTATAGCTTATACTACTGTTATATTCTAATATAGAATCTTTAAAATTAGTTAGAAAATACCTATTTCTATAACTATATTATAAATAGACCTAATAGTAGCTCTAGAGCAAATAAAATTAATTTTAATACTATAATTATAGAGAAAGGTTAAACCTAGGAGAAGCTTTAGTCCTAAGTTACTTATTACATTAGCTATAACTGTAATATAGCTAGTTATAGGCACGCTATATATAGATCTAGGGATATAGAAGTTAAATGTAGCTGTTTTAGAGATATAGAAGGACAACTGCACTCTAGTAACTAGCTTTAGCTCTATCTTTACCTATTTTATATTCTAACTAAACTAAGTTAACTATACTTTATTAACTAGTACTAAAGAGGTTCTAGTATTTAAGTAGATCTAATGTAATAGTCCTTTATTATAGAATTAGATAGAAATCTTTAGGAAGGAATTTAACTTTAAAATGCTAGATTTAACAATCTATAGCTTTATAACTGCTTTAACTACTTACTCTATCTAGATTCCCTATAAATTATTCTAGTCTACCTCTATTTAAACCTTCTTCTTTTACTTTTCTTTACTTTTAGTAAAATAGATTTTAATAAAGTTAGATTCTAGGCTAGTTAGTAGCTTATTAGCATTAACTGTCTCTTCTTCTTCTATTAGCTAGTATTTATAGCTTTTAAGGTACTTCTTATAGTCTTTCTAGTTAGATTTATCTTTAAACGTTATTATATAGGTATATTCCTTATTATTCTATAGTAAGCTCTATTGTTAGAAACGTTAGAGCTACTAAGAATACTATAGCTCTAGCTAACAATTCTAGCTAGCCCCTAAATCCTAGTTCTACTAAGGCTAAGGCTACTGCTCTCTTAGCAGCTAATTCCTTTAGTTTTATAGTAGGTATTAAGTACAATTATTCTAGTAATTTTTATAGAATAGAGGTTAGAACTAAAATTAACTATTACTCTTATTCTAGTTAGCTTAGTTACCTTAGGCTGCCTTATTGTTTTTAGAGTCCTTACTATTAAATTTACTTTAAGTATAGTAGGCATTAGTATCTTCCTTATAGTCTCCTAATTTTTGTTATTTTTCTAGATCCCTTAGGCATTTTTATAGATCCTTAACCTTATTATTTACTATAGTAATATATATAGATCTTAGGTCTTTTGCTGTTAGAATTAAGTATAGCTATTATAATTCTAGGTATAGCTTATAATAGAGTCTTAAAAGAAGCTAAAGATTAATAGTTTTACTATTTATATAGGTATATTAGTGTTAGTAGACTAAGGGTCTTATTTATACTCCTTTAAGTCAGCTCTACAACTAGTTCACTAGTGCACTAGTATTTACATTAAAGAGGTTTAAATTCGGTTATCTAGGAGTTATATCTAACTAGCAAAAGAGGCTACATTATATACCCCGTTAGATGCCTTATATGCCTTAGGCATAGTGTTATATTAAGGGGGAATTAAGGGGTATTAGTGACCCTAATGTAGGTAGAGACTAATATGCAGATGCAACTAATTAGCAGTTATATCTACCTACGCAGGTGCTAGAATTATACAATAGAGTTATAACGATTCTAACACTAGTAGTCTCTCTTTTTATTGTGCTAGTAAAGTAACTCTAACAGTTACAGTAATAACAAAATAGATTAAAGGAATAAACAACAATAAATTTAATATCCTTCTGCATTAATTCGTAGGTCTCTTTACCTAGCCTTCTACCTATATATTAGCCTTATTATTATTAATAAAGGATTTAAGGGTCTTGTTTAGCGTTGCTTTTGTTATTAAATTAGCAATATTATCTTTGCTGTTAATCTAACGGATTTCGTTGATTTTGCGCTGTCGACAGACCAAGGGTCTAATTTATACTCCTTCGAGTCGGTCCTATAACCAGTTCACTAGTGCACTAGTATTTACATCAAAGAGGTTTAAATTCGGTTATCTAGGAGTTATATCTAACTAGCAAAAGAGGCTACAT
Source organism: Atkinsonella hypoxylon (assembly GCA_000729835.1). Taxonomy (NCBI): domain Eukaryota; kingdom Fungi; phylum Ascomycota; class Sordariomycetes; order Hypocreales; family Clavicipitaceae; genus Atkinsonella; species Atkinsonella hypoxylon. Next base: position 30,974 of record JFHB01000240.1, read on the forward strand.
TATATACCCCGTTAGATACCTTATATGCCTTAGGTATAGTGTTGTGTTAAGGGGGAATTAAGGGGTATTAGCGACCTCGATATAAGTGGAGACTAGTGTGCAGATGCAACTAATTAGCAGTTGTATCTACCTATATAGGCGCTAGAATTGTACAATAGAGTTATAACGATTCTAACACTAGCAGTCTCTCTTTTTATTGTGCTAGTAGAGTAACTCTAACAGTTATAGTAATAATAAAATAGATTAAAGGAATAAATAACAATAAATCTAATATCCTTCTACATTAATTTATAGGTCTCTTTACCTAGCCTTCTACCTATATATTAGCCTTATTGTTGTTAATAAAGGATTTAAGAGTCTTATTTAGTGTTGCTTTTGTTATTAAATTAGTGATATTATCTTTACTGTTAATCTAATAGATTTCGTTAATTTTGCGCCTTTTATATAATTAATATAGCGCTATAATGTTAATTATTAATCTCTTTTCCTTTATTATACTAAGCTTTATAAGGCATTTATACAACAAGAACGAATCTATACAGACTACTAGTGGAATTAGCGGTATCTATAGCTACTTTATTACTATATTTAATGTAGTGCTAATAGCATACAATATATCTACGCCTTACACTATACTATATAGTTCTAATATAAGCGCGCTCCTTATAACTCTCTTACTTTTAACGGAGCTATACGTAATAATGTTGCCTTTTATTACGAATTTAGCGTTCTCTTTACAAGCTCCTTTATTGCCTAGAATAATTATATATTCTATCTAGAAGCTTAAATCTTTATTGTTTATAAAGGATCTATTAATAAATATATATAATTTAGCAGAGGGAAGGTCTATTAGAATATATTATAATCTATAGGTTTAGTTATTAATCTGCTATTAGAGCCTCTTATTTAGTTGTTTAATATCGTTAATTATAATATTTTACTGTTATACAGCAATAGAAAGGTTAAATATAGCTTCTAGTTAATAGATTATAGTAATATATATGCTGTAAGCTTGTTGCTTAATGTACTATTGTTTTATTAAATCTATATTAACATTAGTAGTATTAACAGGTTAAATCCTCTTACTTTAACCTTTCTAGCGAAGAGTTAAAGTGCTATTATTAGATTTAGTTAATATATATCTATTAAAAATTAGTAGTGTTTCTGCTGTTAAGCTCTACTTTAGCTTTATAGTAAAATTAGCCTTCTGTAGTTTAGATTCCTTACAGTTAAAGAAGGTTCTATTGCTTAGTTCTAGTGTATTATTAGTCTATATTCTAACGATTCTAAAGTAATTCTTATTGTTTAATATTAGTAAGTAGGGGTTATATATTAATGTAACTATACTTAAATTGTTACAGTAGTAGCAAAAGTATATAGACTACTAATGTATACCTACTTTAGCAATTCTATATAGAGGCTTAATTACTTCTATTACTGTATTGTAGAAATATAGGTGTTTAATTTAGTTAGGAAGTTATACAATAATTAATCTATTTAAATTAGTGTTAAATTGTATATAAGCCTATATAATATTGTAGATCTATAAAACAATATTGCGTTTTTAGAGAGATAGAGCTAGTGCTATAATTAAGCGTTAACTAGCTTATTAAATTGTTAAGGATTGCGTTAAAATTAACAATTTATTGCTATTATTATATCCTTAAATAACTAGTCTTAACTTCTTATATAGTAATATAGTTCCTTTTCCTTTAACTTCTTAAACTATATAAGATTTAAAGATATAGTTATTATATATAGTAGGGTTAAATTTAATAAATTAGAAGATATCTTTAGCTAATAGTGCGTTAATTTTAGCTTAGTTAAATGCCTTAAATAGAGCACCTTTTGCTGTAATCTTGTTGTTTTTCCTTAGTTATACAGCTAAGTTATAGTTTACTGTTTCTTTTGCAGAAAGGAAAATTTTATTGCTAAATTTATACAGTAATATATAAGTAGGATTAATATTACTACTAGGATTAAGATTATAAGAACTACTAGTAGTTAGGCTAGAAACAGTAATATATCTATTTAGTTTGTTGTTAAAAGCAGAGGAATTTTATATAGAATTAATTAGAATAGGAAAATAGTTCTTTCTTAGTCTTCTAGAACCTCTTTTCTATATTAGGTTTAGATTAATTAGTTGTTTTGCCTTTAGGGGTCTTTCTCTCTTCTTTAGTAGAATAGAATTGCTTTTAAGTAGAGATTCTATATCGCTTTTATTAGGTATAACGTTAGAAACAGTAGAATAATTATTAGATTTATTGTTATTATAGTAGTAGGGTTTTACAATAGTTATACAAAAACAAATAGAGCTGTAAGGCATTTGCACAGTGCACTCCTTACTATCTGTAGTAAGCAGCTTATAGGGGCCTTACTAGCCTTCTTTTTTACGCTATATATGCACTTCTAACTGTAGGGGCAGTAAATACGTAGATATTGTATTTAGGCTGTTGCAAGAGGCAAAAGCATTATAAATTTACCTTTATGCTAAGCATTTTTAGGCTTTATTAGTAGCTTTACGTAGAATTAAAGCTTATTGTGTTACAGAAAGGCTTAAGGGCAAATTATCTATTATATAGAGGTAGAAACTAAAGACTAGTAATGTAGGCATAAGACTGTTAAGTTTAGCAGAATTATTAATAGCTTTAATAGCTATCTAAAGCTTTTAATCCTTTATAATACTAGTATTAGTGCTTAATTTATTGTTAATAATGTTGTAAGCTCTTTATAATAGGCTATAGTACTGTTTAACTTTACTAATGCTGTTATAGAATTTAATAGGAACTTTATTAATATTAATAGACAATATTTATGCATAATAGCAGAATTTAGTAGATATAAAGTTCTTTCTAGTATTATAAACTATCTAGTTAGAAGGGCCTAGATAGGTATTAATTTAGCATTCTTTTAATGCATTCTAGATGTCTTATGCTTTCTACTTTTAGGGTTCTAGAAAGTAGGCTACCTAGAATAAGGTTGCAGAATCTATAATATAAAGAATAGGGCTGCTGTTTAGATATATAATATTAACAATAATTTTGTAGTTAAAGTTATAGTTATCTTTTAACGTAAATTGGAATTAACTAGGTAATTTACTGTTAAGTTAGCAGTAGTAGCAGACTTATGTAATTCTATTAATAGCGTTATTATTACTAATATCTTCTCCTATACGTTATAGAATCTTTGTTAATTATTGTATAGAGGGATATTTAAATTAACAATAAAGCTAATAGATTTACTTTTTTAACAAGAAGAATACAGCTGCTTCTGTAGCTTCTAGAGTCTACTATAGATGTCTCTATTTCTAGATAATAGAAACCTTTTAATTACCTTAAATTAGCACGTTTTTAAGGTTGTTAAGCTTTATATATAGCTTATCTATATTATTAATGCTGTATAGAAACAGAGTGCTTATATTAATTATATAGAATGTAATTAAACTAAAGACTATTAGAACTATAATAAAGCCTATTAAAGTTACTAATCCTGCGCTAAATATAATTATATAGTGTTAATTAGATAGATTTATCTTTAATAAAGGCATTTTCTTTACTAGTGCTTATACTTAGTTAATTCTAGCTGTTAATACACCTACTACTTTAGTGTTAAGTAAGATGCCTCTAAATGTCTTACTAGAATAACGTTCTTCTAATATATAAAATAATAAATATAATAAGGGATCTATAGAATTTAATTAATCTTCTATAAATAGGTCTTCCTTATATAGAGTATACTAGTAGGCTTCTTCCTTAAGGTTCTAGAAGATAGCTTTATTATCTATAGTTACAGCATTAGTAAAGAATTATATAATTGTTAGCTAAGGAGCTTTTCCTTTATTAGCTATATTAGATTCTTTAATAAATATCTTACTTACATCCTAAGCATTATTAGAACTGTTATTCTATATAGGTTTACTTAATCCTTTATAAGCCTATAGATAGGCTCTAAATTTACTGTCTAAAGGAGAGGTTCTATACTTCTTATTATTCTACTATCTTTACTGTGCTTCTTAACGCTCTTTTTTACTGTACTTTATTAACTAATATTCTTCTTTTCTATAGATAAAGCAGCGTTATTTTTAGGTCTTACTTCTGCTACAGCTAGGGTCTCTTAAACGTTAATATTAATAGTCTATATAGAGGGCTTTATTATTAATATTAAGTTAGTTAAATCTAACGTAAAATTAGCTAATTTCCTTCTGTGCTTCTGCAATACTAATTAACTTTTGTAGGTTGCTAATAAGCTCTTAGAATATTGCGTTAGTTGCAAATTTAGCTTAGCTGCATTTAGGGATGCCTTTAACTGCTTAAAGAGTCTATTTAATAAGTTTAGAATTATCTATAAAAGGGTTAAAAAGGCTATTATAAATATCTTAAAGGTTCTAGATTATTATATTAAGGCAGTTAAGTATAGATTTATTAAGGTTCTTAGCAATTATATTATGCAATATAATGCTGTTCTATCTTTAGCAATAGAACTGCTTATTAATTAGAGTCTTAAAGTGTTATTTAATAATTTTAACTATTTAGTTAAAGGTGTAATTTATCTTTATATTTATTGCAATTATTATAAGGTAGAATTTATATGCTTTACCTATTAGCATTACTAGAAATGCCTTTATTATTGCTAGTTCTAAGAAATTAAGTTGTTAGTATAGGTCTTTAAGGATAACTACTTTTAGTATAATAAAATTGAATATATTGCTGCTATATTTATCGCTTTCTTTATAGATCTTTATAAGGTTAAGAACTTTCCTTATATTAGTCTAAGAAGGATCTATTATAGAAGGAAGTAACAGTTATACTACTAGAAGCAGAAGAAATCTTATATTCTATAGAGGAGAAGGAGGAGGAGGTAGCATTCCTACTAGTGCACCTATTAGGTTACTAGGTACGCTTAATGAAAGTAATAAAGAGAGTGCTAAAGGTATAGAAGGAGGGTTCTAGGAAGAAGATTAAGGCTTCTTTACTGTAGATATAGGTTCTACATCTAGGTGTAGATTTAAGTAGAATTTACCTAATGCTACTTATTTATTAATCTCTTCTTCTAGCTATATAGATTGTTTCTCTTTCTATAGTACTCTTTTAAGGGAATTAGTAATTTAGCTACTGCTTCTGCCTATATAGACTCTATATTTATGTAGTAAATTGTATAATGCTTTAATAATTAAAGTAGAAGCTCTTTAAAATAGGTCTTTATTTTAGTTATAGAAGTTAAATTTAAAGTTCTTCTATTGTTTTTAATCTTTAAATCTTTAATCTTTATAAAGGTTAATTATAAAGGCAATTCTATTGTTTAAATTAGTAGTAGTAGCAGTTTCTAGGTTAATTTTATATATTAAGTTTTAATCTATTAATAGAAGTTTCTAATACTTTTAAAGTTATTCTAAAAGCTTATTAGGTTATAGTTATTACTTAGATTCTTATAAATCTACCTAGAGTTATTATAAACTTATTATATTAAATAAGATTAAGTAGTATAGAAAGAGAAAGTAGGTGTAACAGAATTAGTATAAAGATAGATAGATTTAGCTAGCTTCTAGCTAAGTTCTAAGATAGTTAAAGGAGTTAAATCCTATAGCATTAGCTGCTAAGGGTTCTAGCTAGTAATTTAATTCCTTAGGAGTCTAATATTAACAATTAGTTAAACTAAAACGTTGTTATAAGTAAATACAACTTAGTAACTAAGTAATTATAAAGATATCCCTTTCTTTAGTACGCTTTACTAGTTACATTAGCTACTAAGGGTTCTAGCTAACAGTATTACGTCTCTTCTTACTAAATCTAGCTAATCTATAGTTAGTTATGCTAATCTCTTTAGTTGTACTAAAGACTCCTAGTTAAGTAACTACTAATTAGTGTTAATAGACTAAGGGTTTAATTTATACTCCTTTAAGTTAGTTCTATAACTAGTTCACTAGTGCACTAGTATTTACATTAAAGAGGTTTAAATTTAGTTATCTAGGAGTTATATCTAACTAGCAAAAGAGGCTATATTATATACCCTGTTGGATGCCTTATATGCCTTAGGTATAGTGTTGTGTTAAGGGGGAATTAAGGGGTATTAGCGACCCCGATGTAAGTAGAGACTAGTGTGCGGATGCGATCAATTAGCAGTTGTATCCACCCACGCAGGCGCCGGAATCGCACGATGGAGTCATGACGATTCCAACATGCGCCTTTTATATAATTAATGTTACGGTAGGATCCGACGTGGGTTTGTCGGAAGTGACGATGGGTTGTCGGATTCGACAGGTTATGCAATAATTCGTAAGAGGAGTCGTAAGAGCTTCTGTAAGGAGCATCTAGTAATAGTGTTCTAGTGAATAGTTGATTGTTCAATCTAACTACTTAAGTGTTGCTTCTAACTACTTATACATAATTGCGGTTACGTGCACTAGTGACCTGCGGGTCTATAGAATTATCCTGTAATAAGTGCTGCCCCTACAAAAAAGATCGGCTGTTCTAGCTGTTCTAAAAATTAATTGTTAGTTATTAGAAGACGTGTTAGATTAAACTAAATAACTTATTAATCTAGCTGTTATAAAAGGCGCAGAAAGGTAGTTGTTGTTTTATTGCGTAAGCATATATTGTTATTGTTATAGTGCAATCTACAGCATAGGTTGCTACATTTACGCATTTTTCCCTATACACTTACAATGCCTAAATTACACTTATAATCTAGTAACTATTAAATCTATATATTGAATTAACGGATTTCCTTAAACCTAATAGAGCGTTAAAGCTTGTTCTATATTCTATATATAAGTAAAGTTGCGCAAAATTATTCTAGATAATATTAAATCCTATAAATTAATCTTATGTAATAAAGCTAATTTATTGAATCTATATAGCATATTCTTTATGCAAGATTATTCTATATAGTGTTAAAAGCATTAAAAATTAATCTATATTAAAGCAAATTTTCTGTTAAATCTCTCTAGTGCATTTCTCTATATATATACAGCCTATTTTAATCCTTAGGCATTAGTAATAGCAGCAAATTGTTAGTTAATTATAGTAGGCTATTAGTTCTCTCTAGAAAGTAAAGCTAAAGAATGTTTCTAGCGGCTTTAGAGAGAGTTTTACCTAAAAGGCGCTAGTTTTACGCTTAGTAGGTGTTTCTACTAGTTTACCTATAGCTAGCCTCTTAATTAGCATTTTTACCTTAGTTAGCATTAGCTTTACTATAGAAGGTATCTTTAGTAGAATTAATAAAGAGAAACGCATTAAAGATAGATTAATTAGAACAAACTAAGCACTTTTTCTATATTAAATAGTGCTAAATCTATTACTAAAGAGGCTCTATACAGCAATAGGCTAGTTAGCTAAGCGTTCTAAGAAGTCTATATAAATATAGTTAATTTTATATTATAGGTATCTATTTTCTGCCTATAGTATATTAATATTACTAGCAACCTTAAGTAAGGTTTTGTTTTTATTAATAACGTTATTAATACCTTTATTAAATTAACTTATACTATCTAGTTAGTTATATATACTGTAAATAGTAGTCTATAATTTGTTAAACTACTTATTAAATAGACCTCCTTTAGCCTCTATCTTAATCTAGTTAATCTTTTTATTTAACTTATTAATTTTAGTAATATAGAGGTTAAGTTGCTTCTATATAGTGTTATTACCTATAGAAGTGTCCTTAAGGTAGACTTTAATTATTTCTTTAGCATTAGATTTACACTTCTCCTAAAGAAGACTATTACACTAGCTTTAGAATTATACCTTAGCTAATAGAATAAAGAGTAAGTCTATATAGCTAATACTAGCTAAGGCACCTACAATAGTGCTGTTAATCCTACTAAATTTATTAAAGAAGTAAATAGTAAGTAACGCTACCTATAACAGTAGACTAATAGATAAATCTATAGTAATAGTTTCCTTACCTCTTTTTACTATATTACTACTGTAGTATGCAGTAGCTGCTGCTTTTGCCTATATCTTGCCTCTTCTAGCTACTTTAGTGTTACCTATAGATGCCTTAGCGTCCTTACCTTTATATTACTAGTTTTAGCGCTTTACTTTATAGTTATTATAAATTCTAAAGATATATATTACTATATTCTATTAGAGTAAGTAATATATATTGTCTTTAGAGACCTTAATACTAGTTTTATCTATTATACTGCCTTTAAGGGCAAATTTATAGGCATAAGTGTAAATAGTATTTTCTATATTCTATACCTTTTCTTTAGCTCTATTAGTGTAGCAATACTAACTATAGTCTTCTATAATAGGCTCTACATTAGTAATGTTAATATTATCTTTAATTTCTATAGAAATAGTGCTAAAGATAAACTTATTAACTTTTAGGGTGCTCTTAGCACTTCTAGGCCTACTAAAAGTGCTATATAGGCAGCAGAAATTAAGTAATATAAGATAAGTTTTAATGTTATCTAGCTCTATAGCTACTATATTACCTTTATAGTTATATTTTTGCTCCTTAAACTTAGAACCTTTACTTTTAGCGTTAGAACTATTATTATAATTAATATATATATTAGAAGCAATATATTCTTCTTTAGGTTTAAATAGTAGTAGCATTATAGCTTAAGTATAGTTACTATTGTTATTTCTTTCTTAGAATAGGCTATTTAGGTTTACTAGAATTAATAATTCTAAACTATTAAAAGAAAAAGATAATAGTAGTAGATTTTCTATAAAAGGGACAGAAAGAGTTAGAAGTAGCTCTATAGAGGCTAGCTAGTTCTATAGGCTATAGGAATTTACTCTATAAGCAGTCTATTGCCTTTAGTGTAATATTTTAGTGTTTAACTATTAGAAGTAGCTAAATAATAGCCTAAAGGGATAGAAAGAGTAGTAGCTATAATAGTATTAATAAATTTATAAAGATTTTATAATATATAAAAGTGTAAAGAAAAGGTTATATAGTAAAAAGCGTAAAAATTCGTAAAAGTAAAGGTAAATTTATAGAAAAAGTAGATTAAAATAATAGTATATAGATTTATAGGTGTTTTCTTTCTAACCTCCTATAATTCTATAATATAGGTTAATTTTAATAGTTCTAATAATAATAAATAAGGAAATAAGGAAAAAGATACTAAGAGATTTAAACAATTTATTATATAATAAAGGAAATTAAGACTTATAAGGAAAAGAGTTAGTAGTAAGCTTCTACTAGCTAATTTAGGGTTTTTTAGTAGGCTATATTACTCTTTTAATAACGCTAATACTCTTCTTCTTAATTTATAGAGTGTTTCTATAAATATTTATTTATAATTTTAAAAGCGTTAACTTTAAGCTTATCTTTAGTAATCTATTAGTTGTCTTTAGTAAAGAACTCTTTCTATTATATAAGGAATTCTAGATATAGCTTACTTAACCTACTGTAGAAACGTTAGATTTAATAGGTATAAATTCGCTTAATTTCCTAATAGTTCTTTATACTAAACCCTTCTATTGCAATTAGCAGCAGTAGTTACTCTTTCTAGTTAAAAGAGTCCTTACTCTATCTTAGCTTCTAAAGGTAAGCTGCTAATACTACTAGGTATATATATAAATCTAGTAGGAAATCTAGGTAAAATAACAATAGGCTTACTTTTATAAGAACCTTGTATAGCTTTATCTATTAAGGAGACTATTTCTTTTTTAGCTTTTCTAGAAGTATATATCCTTAGTGTAATTATAGATAGACTATATTCTTTACTTTAATGTTAATAAGCTTATACTAAGCGTTATATTTAATCTTACTTAAGGCATTTACTATACTAATAGCTGTTTCTGCCTCTTGCTAGTATAGCTTCTAAAGTATAGCTATATTGCTTATATCTATTCTATTGCTAGAAACGTTATTTAATTAGATTAAATTAACAATAGTAACTAGTTAGAAACTATATATAAGTTTATTAAGGGAAATCCCTATATTAGCTACTACTATATTGTTAAGTTAGTGCTATAGTGCTAAAAGTATTGCAGTCTATAGTGTATCTAGATTTATAACTATATAGTATTAAACAGCAATAATAACTGTTTAATTCTTCTGTTTAGCTGTTCTATTTATCTATAGGTAGTAAGCTATAGCTATAAGCAATTTACTTTTAATTTAGGTAAATATACTTCTCTAAACATTAGAAATAAACTTTAGATCTTAGTTACTTATAATCTATTTAGAAAGGCCTTAGTTTAATAAATATAGTATCTATAAGAGTAGTTCTGCCTAAATATCTACTATATATATTATATACTTAAGTATAAGAATTATTTACTTACTAAATAAATAATTTACTAAATACAGTAAGTTATAGAAGCTATATCTATCTTTTTGCTATAGAGTGTTTATTAAGCTAACTTTAGGTATATTAGTAATAAAATTAAGCGAAATTGTATAAAAAAGCGTTAAAACTAACTCTAATAACCTTAATTCCTTTAGTAGCTTACTATAGTTAATTGCGTTTTCTTTATAGGTATAGCAGTAAGCAATATAGGTTTAAATCTACTTATATATCTATAGAAAGTAAACTACCTATAATTTTACTACTATTCTATAGGCGCTAAAATAGTTCTAATTATTATAGACTGTTTTAAGGATAAATTCTACAACCTTTATAGGTATATATAGTTAGAATAGGCCTTTTCTATTATAATAGTACAAAAGCCTATTATCTTATAGGGCCTATCTATACAGCAAAATCCTTAGTCTTTATTATTAATTTTACTAAGCCTACTTTTTGTAAAAGTTCTTAATACCTTCTATAATTCTATTAAGCTTTAGATTAAAACTATAGCCTTAAATAATTTCCTCTTTTAAACCTTTATCTAATACTGCTGTAGCACTATATTCTTTAGTAAAAAACGCACTTACATTAAGCTTATTAAATTTGCTGTTATAAGCCTCCTCTTAGTATAAAACTATAACTAGCAACCTAAAGAGTATATTTAGCACTATATTTAGTACTTCTAGTATATAGAAGACTCTTAGGTTAAATTGCAATAAATAATTAGCTACTTTAGCTAATTTTAGGTTAGCTTTATCTAGATCTATTATAGTAAGTAAGGTGTATTTAATAATCCCCTTTACTAGTAAGTAGTTTATAATAATATTAATAGTGTAGTAGTTAGATTAAACTATTTTCTGCAGCTTTTAAACACTTTATACAATTATAGCTACCTCTACCTTAGTTAATCTATAATATTTCTTTAGGTTAAAAGTATATCTTAAGAGAAAGAGAATTAGTTAAAGCTAGTTATTTTTAATGTCTTTACTAAGTATACTATAACTATTCTATTTACCTATAAGCTAGAAGATAAAGAGCCTAAATTCTTCCTTATAAACGTTAACTTTAAAGAATAAATACTTACTAGAGTTATAGTGCTATAGAACAGTATTTTTATTAAAGTATACTTTTACCTCTTAAAATACTTTCTTTTCCTTAAGTTTTAGCGAAAATATTACTTCTTAGGCTTTCTTTTAGTGTATTAATTTAAATAAACTATTAGCTAAGCCTTTCTTATAAAGCTCTTATAGTAAAGTAGTCTTTTATTTCTATAGTAAGTAAATTTATATATTAAACTATAGAATACTTTTCTATAAAAAGCTAGCTATACTAATAAAGGTCTTTAGATTTATAAGATCTACTAGAAACTTAAGTTTTTAAAAAGCTTTTAGCTTATAGTTTATATTAGTAATTCTATTGCTATTAACAATAAAACCTAATAGCTAAATAGCTAAGTAGCTTATAAATAACTTCTTTATAGCTATTATTAACTTATTTCTCTTTAGGATTAATAAGACTATATTAAGGTATATAAGGTAGTCCTTAGTAGAGTTAAAGAATATAATAATATTATTAATATAGATTTATATAAAATATTAATGCTTTTAAAATAATTAGTTTATATACTATTAAGCAAAAGCTAGTGCATTCTTAAAGCCTATAAGCGCTATATTTAATGCTTCTAATTTTTATTTTAATATTACTACTATATAAGATTAGTGTTCTTATCTTATAAGAAGTTAGTAGAAAAACCCTAATATATTAAAGAGTAAAAATATCTTCTTACTATATATATTTGCTATAATATTTAATTAATCTAGTAAGAGGTATATATTTAGCATTACTACACTATTAAGTAGCTTTATATTAACTATAACTTATTCTTTCCTTTCTATTAAGGTTTTAATTTACACTATAAAGGCTAAGTAGGCTATAGCTGCTAAGTTGTTTAAATATAATATCTTTCTACTTAAATATAGCTTATTATAAACCTTATCTAGTTTAGCTTTATCTTTAGCTTCTAGTAGGTAGATTTAAATAGGTTTTAGCTACTTCTGCTATCTATCTACTAGATCTACTCTTATATATTAGTCTTTAGGTATAGAAATAATACCTTTATTATAATAAATATTATATTTATCTGTTAAGTTAATAAGTTTAGCTGTAATATTTAGGTTTAAGTTTTCTACTTTAACT
>JFHB01000241.1:0-43252 GCA_000729835.1 Atkinsonella hypoxylon
TTCGCCTCCTGGGTTTCTAGTGCAAAGACATTGATACCGATACGGGGAAAATCGTCTTTGAGAATGGCGTCACGGCGCACCACGAGCTGATCGTCGGCGCAGATGGCATCGGCTCAGCTGTTCGCGGCGCCATCGGCATCCACGCCCAGAAGAGACCGTCCGAGCAGTCCTGCCTCCACGCCAACGTGGCGACCGAAGAGGCCGTTCGCCTAGGCCTCGTCGACTACTCGCTCAACCGTGCGCTCGAGTACTGGGGCGGCCAGGAAGGCAAGTGGGACAAGATCGTGCTGTCGCCCTGCAACGACGGCAAGCTCCTCTCGTACTACTGCTTCTTCCCCCGCGAGCAGGGCGACTACGCCAGCCAGACCTGGGGCGCGGCCGATCTGCCGACCGAGGACTTGCTGCGGCCGTACCCGGAGCTCGATCGCCAGGTCTTGCAGCACCTCGCGATCGGCAAGGAGATTCGCCCCTGGAGACTCTGGGTGCACGATCCGTACCCATATCTCGCAAAGGGCAAAGCATGCCTGCTCGGCGACGCTGGCCATCCTATGATGCCCCATCAGAGCCAAGGCGCCTGCATGGCCATCGAGGACGCAGCTGCGTTGGGCATCCTCCTGGACGAGAACCATTTCAGAGGGGACATAGGCGAGGCCCTTGCCGTATACGACGAAATCAGGCTGCCGAGAGTGACGCGCGTGCAATCTGCCGCCGCAAAAGCCGCCTACAACATCAACGAGCGAATCGGTAAGTCGTACAGACAACCAACCATATTACCTCCCCCCCTTCTTCCAATTGCGCTGACACAAGCCCAGGCTTCTCCGTGAACACCTCTACTTCAACTTACACCGTTGAGGATCCGAAGGAGATCTTGACTATTGAAGAGATGAATGCGTGAGTTTTCCCCCCTCTTGCATAAACATGAGCTGCGACTGATGGAGCGCAGATATGACATGTACAAGGACGTGGAGGAGCATCTTGCCAGGCGCAGGGGCGAGACCTACGCGGACAAGTACGTCGATGGATTGCCGATCGGGCTCGAATTGCCTAGAGGTGTAGTTGGGGAAGTGAGCAAACTGTGGTCTTGATCTGGCGTTGGATTGTTGAAGTAGTAGCGTGGCGAATGCATTATTTTCTAATACTATTTTTTTTTTTTTTTTTCAAGGGCCATTTTTGCAATGCTCCAGGTGGGGCCATGAGGTGGCCCAACTAGGTAGGCGGTGAATACTTTTTGGCATATACAAAATACTATTACTATAGTAAAGCATAAGCAATCTTAAGTTCTTAATAGAAGTTAACACTGTGTGCTGAGCATATGCAGGGTATATAGTATTCTGCCTAAAAATTTGCTCCACCTAGACTATCGCAAAAATGGGTTGAACCTGAGATTTGCTGAACCCCCAAGGTATTTGTCCTCCACATTTCCTGCCAAGACTGGGGCTTGGTCGTCACTGCATCTCGCAGATGCTAGAACACATTGTACTTCCGACGAGGACAAAAAAAAATTCGCCATGAGACGCTATGTAGTACCCCTAAAGTCATCATCATTATGTTGCACCCCCTTAAGCTGGTGCCAGCGTCACGTTATACTCCACCTCCAACGCAGCCATCGGGTCGTCTTTGCGCGGCACAAACGCAACGCTCAACTCATCCTTGACGGCAAAGACGGAATCGTCCGCAAGGAACTTGCAGTCCTTATCGAAGATCTGGGTAGTGAGGGGCTTGTGGCCTTCTGCTTGGACCTGTGGAGAAGGGAAATCAGCTTTGCCGTGCCAAGCACTTTCTCCGAGCGCGCAGAAGCAGAGTAGGGGTCGCTATGTCCTCTTACCATAAGGTGGATGTGTGCTGGGCGGAAAATTTGACGATCCATCATCTGGAGCAGCTTGCCGGCGGGACCGTCGGTAGGAACAGGATAGGGAGTGGGCTTCAGGCAGTAGAGGGAGTAGTTGCCTTCTGCGTCGGTGTGGAAGACACCGCGGAGGTTGTGTTCCTTCTGGTTCGGGTCTTGTTGTTCGTACAGACCTATTGATGCAAGAAAGATCAGCACAAAAGGAGGGAAAAGCAATAAATACACCTTGATATTCAAGCACGGCATGGGCATACCGTTGGTAGATGCTTGCCAGATATCGACGGTGGCATTCTGCAGCGGCTCCCCGGTCTGCACGTCGGTGACCTTGCCATGCATGTAGACCACCTGGCCGTCGGAAGGAGTGTCAAAGGAGATGGTAGATCCGTTCTCACGATGAGGCGTATCCTGTCTCCAGAACGGGCCCAGGATGGCCGAAGCAGTGAGCCCGTCTGTGCTCTTTGTGGCCGCAGTAAAGGTAATGTCATCGACGAGGCTATTTTGCGCTTGAGTACACCACGTCTCGTTTGTCTCTTGACTTGGAAGGAAAAAGAAAAAAGTTGGGAAAAAGAGAGGACATACGACTCGAGTCCGATGATATCGCAGAGCAGCTGTCCCTCATTTCGCTTGCCGTCACTCATCTGGCCCGTCTGGTTGATCAATTGCACGCCGGCCATCCACTCATCCGTCGTGAGCTGCACCTCGCGTGCAAAGTCGTGGATATGCCTGATCAGAGAGGTCATGACCTCCCGCAAGCGCGGCGAGGTGTTGGGACCCATGGCGTTGATGACATTTTGAGTGAACTCCTGTCCCAGAACAGTACCGCTTTGATCGCTGGAGCCCATTGCGCTTGGTGAGATGAAGAAATTGTGAGCTGAGCGGTAATAGCGTGGCGTACACGAGGTTATCGTCGAGGAGGAGCGAAGACGGGTTGTGTCTGTGGTGGCGGATTGCAGATTGGCCGTCCTTTATAAGCTACGGACCAATACAATGAGAGGAGATTATGATGACCCTGAAGAGGGGGTATTGAGGTTCGGGGCATCTGCATCTGGTCTCGTCTTGAGCCAAGGCTGGAAAGAAATTAAAACCGAACCGAACCGCGCAAACGTGGGCAGCGTTTCTTGCCCCTCCGATGGCATCGGATGCGGCGGATGCGGATGCGATGCCAGCTTAGTGCATTATCCGCTGCTGTCGGAATTAATGGTTAGACAGATGGTGCTTGCCGAACCAGCACCAGCCGAGCCGAGTGACTGTGATTGGCTGTAGGGATCGAACATCCTCCAGCAGTTGTCGTCGCAAGTATCATACGACATCCCCATGTCCATGTATCGTGTCATGCCCAACGGCCCTCATCTCATTCGCCAGATGCCACAACCCAAATCCCAACTGGGCAGAGCAAGACTCAAGAGTCATTTCCACCCAGTCCTTGGCAGAGGGACCCAAACAAAGTAGTAAACAGGCATTTGGGTAAGAATATATGCATTCAACTCTAATCTTCTACAAATGGCTTCCACAATGACTTAACTGTTCTCACGGCAAATTCTTAACGCAGACCGGCGTCAAATCCCCCAGACATCGACATCATCTATCAGCTCATGGCAATCTTCTATCTTGGCCCGCTCCAGCGTTCCACGCAGCTTCATCGCTCCCATTCGGCCTGCTAGCCCGCCCGAAACTGATGTCGACGCCATCTATTTCCACGACCGGCAAGACCGCAGACACATTCGCCTTGTACTTTTCGGAAAACCAGTGATCCAGGTACTTTGGGTGGTCCACGAATTCAGGGTACAGCTCGCGCATCTTTCGCAGGGCAGTTCCCGAGATCTGGTCCACGCTATGGGCGTGGCCGAGGGCGAGGAACTGGGGGCCTGCCTGCCGGCGCAGCTCTTCCTGCACCGACTCCGGCAAAAGCCCAATCTTGAAAAGCAAAAGGTCGTAGTGCAGGAGAGATGCCATTCCGTGCCAGGATCCTCCCTTGGTGGTCCGATGAAACAGTCCTGCCAACGCGGCAATGGCTCCTATGCAGCCTGTGCCGTAGTCAGATATAGGAAATGGAGGGACGACAGGCTCGTTGAGGCCCATGAAGCGTCCCTGCTCCCAAGCAACCCCCGTGGCCTGTACAACGATTAGCTCTCATCTTGGTCAGGATCGTAGACCAGGAGCCACCAGATCAGACTTACACAGTCCGCAATTTGTTGCCACCCCGGCCGCCCAGCCCACTCTCCCTCGTACCCGAAGCAGTTCTCGTTCACGTACACAACACCCTTCCCTCGCTTGACTGCGACATCAGCCATCTTCTTCGGGCCGTAGCCCAGTTTCTCCAGGGCACCGGGCCTATAGCCATCAACAACAATGTCGACCTCATCAAGCAGCTGCTCAAAGACGTCGCGACCCTCGGCCGTCTTGAGATCAATGTCAACTGTGCGCTTGCCCATATTTCCATCGACCTGGAAGAAAGGCACATCGCTGAGATGAGGACTTGTCACTTTCAAAACCTCTGCGCCATACTCGCCCAGAATTCTAGTTATGGTCGGGCCGGCAATAATACGGCACATATCAAGAACTTTGATGCCAGAAAGAATACGCTTGCCTCCGTCATTGGGCTTGGGCAGTGGACATTTCGGCGTAACTGACTCCAGCTTCTTCACGGACCACGGTGGCAAGGCGTAATTCGTTTTACCCTGTTCATAATGTATTTTATTCGTCAATGAGGCAATTTCGTACTTTAGTCATCTTTCTTTTGATACCCATAGCTGTATGTTACTCACATGGGGTGTTTTCAAAAAATCGTCGTGTTTGAAAGCCTTGACACCAGCTTGTCTGTGCTTCGCGTTCAGAGCCTCCAGCTGCTCAACCGTAAACTTCTTCACCGCCGGCTCAATCTCACTGACTATGTCGTCATGGGATGTCAAGTCCGGCCGATGGCTCTTCAAGCCAATCATGTTGAGCGTGGTCGATGCTTCCAGCGAGCCATGAATGTGGTAGTACTCGCCGGCCTCTGCCGTCTCGTACAAGTTGGCAGACATGCGACGGTACGGATTCGACTGCGCCTGAAGCAAGTCGGTATCTGTCAAATGACTGTCAATCATGTCTTCTCCCCTCATTTTCCGGCCGCCCGTCCCGCGTGTCGTGCGTGCTGATTTTTCGTCTCACCTTTAAGGAACTGTTTCACATCCGCGTCCAACTTGCCCAGTCCGCCGACCCTCGCCAAATAAGCCTGGAACAGAAACGCGGTCGTCTTCTCCTGGTTCACGATAATCTTGCGATTCGGGTCGTCGTGGCCGAATTTCTCGTCTGCCAGCGACGAAGCGACGCAGCCCTCTATTGCCTTTAGTGCGGCGGATAACTCAGTTTCCTTGAACGGAATGGGGAAGTACGGCTTGTCTCGCGTGCCCGTGAACTTGACATTACCACGTTTGCGCCTGGCTTGTTGCGGCAGGGCAGTCTCGTCGAGCAAAGGAAGTAGAAAATCAAGCGTCTTCGAGCTTTCGGCGATAGAGCTGTAGGGTGCGGTTTCAGAACCCATGATTGCTTGCTTGCTTGATGCTGGCTGGGCCAGCGCAGTCCGATGCAGCTCAGTGTAGATGCGTTGAAGTGATGACGCGATTGACAGGACAGGGTGATGGAAAGAATTGGCTAGCTAATCACAATATACTTACTTGGGTGCGTTTATGTGTAAGCCTAGTCAATTTAGTTCCGGAGACCAGGGATGTCATTATGACCCTTTCTTTGTTTCACACGCAGTCCTTACACGGATGGATCAAGTCACAGAAACAAAATTCACATTAACAACTACCTACCTAGGTAGTTACCGTTCCGAACTTCCGATCGGCATTGATCCGACAGCTCCACACATACGGAAACAGCCATCGCATCGGATAACTCCTGCCACGGTCCCACTGTTTTGGTTGTCGGCTCGGCTCGAAAGAACCAGCCAGGCATCAGTAACGGCGAACGGGATGACGGGTCGATGACTGCTTGTGAGCTAGCTCCGAGTCCCTCGAATATTCCCCTGTATGCTACCCCAGGGCTTTCATACTGACCTGATGTACCCCAGCCGGTTTTTAGACCTAAGTCGAGAGGCTAAAAAGACATCCATCAAAGCTACAACACCCAGAGTCAAACATCCAACAGCAATATCGGGACAAAATGCCCTTGATACAAGTTCAAGATCAGGAACTCTACTATACATGGAGCCCGGCTGGTGTCGGGCCTATCCTGCTCTTCATCCATGGCCTGGGATCTTCCAATTCATTCTATGCCACGATTATCCCGGCCCTGGTCGAAAAAGGCCATTCATGCCTCGCATTCGATACACCAGGTACATCTCGAAAGGCCCCTCTGTAAAATCAGCAACGACTAACTCGACCACAAGGCAGCGCGCTGTCGAGACATGGAGGCCGAGACAGCGACGCCCAGGAGATTTGTGTTGCCGCGCTCGCACTCATGGCAACGCTCGAGATCGATACCAAGCGTATCATCGTGATTGGCCATTCTATGGGAGCCATTGTCGCAAGTGAGATGGCTCTTCGTCTGAACCCCCTGGGTGTTGTTCTTATTGGCCCTGTATATCCGTCTCCTGCGTTGGCAGATGTATTTGCGGCGCGAATCCGGTTGGTTGAAAGCGGTATGTCATGCGCATTCTCAATTCACCATGCAGAAACGAGGCCCATTTGCTGATAATGATACATACATACGCAGAGGGCATGGAGGGAGTCGCCAAAGTCATACCGTTCGCAGCAACTGGTCCCAAGGCAACGTCGACGCACAAGGCCTTTATTCGGACCCTTCTATTGGCACAATCGCCTGAAGGATACTCGTCTCTCTGTCGCACCATCGCAAACGCCCATCGCCCCCGCTATGAGGATGCCAAGTGCCCGTTGCTCATCATTGCTGGTTCTCACGACATGACCACCCCTATGGCTGGGTCACGAGCGATTTTGAAAAGGTATGTGAAATATTTTCATCTCATATAGAGGTCTTATTCTGACTTTCTGTGCGTAGCTGGGGAGCGGAATTGGGATCCAAGCGCATTCAGGTGCTGGACGATGTCGGCCACTGGCACTGCATCGAAGCTGCGGACGAAGTAGAGGCGCTGGTGACTGCATTTGTTCAAGGCATCCAAGTGACGGCAGGTGCTTCATAGTCTAGAACTGAACTTCATGAATGGGACTCAAGTAAAATGTCCCACGTATATTTCGTCTCTCACTTTGTGTATAGATGCAATCTACTTGTTCGGTGCAGCAAGCGCCGCGGTATCCTACGAAAACAAGTCGGCTCAGATTCCGATTTTCCCAAGCTTCAAAAAACCAGACAGACAGCTTACTCACCAGATATACTTGATAGAAACCCATTCTCCATTTCCCATCGTCCCCTTTCTCAACCTCTGCTCTGGCAGCCCAATCGACGTTGACACTCGATCCGGTGCGCAGCTCCATGGCCACCGATCCATATAGCATGAACTCATTGCCCTGCTGCGAGAATGGAAACACCTTGTAAACTGAGTGCCGGCGCGACTTGACTGCCAACCACATGCCGATGCGCGTGGCTTTTATTTCTAGATGCAACAGGTCAGCTTTGATGCATACATTATAGCCTAAACGACGGCTGGCGCCAATCAATTCTTTTGTTCAACGGGAAACAGAGTTTCTACCTTGACTGCCGACCGACTTTTTGGACGCCAGGATGAAAGCTGCATCTTTGGTGTATTGGTCCACGTATTGATCGTGCTCGCCGGGGGTATCTGAGACGCGGTAGAATTCTTGGAGGAAATGGACGATTTCAGGCGAGACTGCCGGTTCCGCTGGGTACTGGGCTTCGTATGAGTGAACCATGGTGGAACAGTGTGACTGGCTTTGATGTATATAAGATGTTTGTCAAAAAAAAAAGGAATGACATGAAGAAGTTGATTGCGGTTTATTCTCAAGATTGAAGAATGGGAGTCTGTACATGACCCGACCTTAGCCGACCCGACCATAATGTGGGTCTCTATGGCGTAGAGCTGCTCTTCATAAAAAATTGAAGAAACAAGACAATACGCTAACTATAGTTAACTCGCAGTGTGGAATTATCAACTTGAACAGGATCCACAGAGATCCGTATTCGGATGAGCTGTAGACCCTTATCATCTTCAGCTTCACTTGAGGTACAATGCAGTCCTGGGCAGACACAATGCATCTGACCTGACTCTGCGTGAAAGAACGGCACATCTCCCGGCAGCATGATGAAATGGCGCGTTGAGAAAGCTTCATGAAGCTCAAAACTGATTCCGGCCAATCCGTGAATATCTGTGAGCTTCAACATGCAGAGTGCCATGATAAAGTAATCCGACGGAAAAAGGGGCAAGCGGGTCCGCGACGCTCTTTTTCCGATACGAACTGGGCACCTTACAGCGGGGCTTGGTTGTACCCGATCCCCAGCATCGTTGCAGTCAGAATTTGACATCTTGTCCTGATTGGCCACATTCCTGCAAGTAACCAGGGGCGGATATCCTCTCATACAAATTGGGTACTACATAATTAGGTATTCTTGATTAAATTTTAGATTCTATGTAGGCAATCCCGGGATCTCGGAGACACTTTCTAGCTTGTTGACCATCATAAGACAGCCCAATATCATTACAGCATTTCTGCCTTTCTGCTAAAACTTGGTGAGAATTCAACGTGGGGTGGGCGGGAGAAGACTTCTACCGCGGCGTATACCGTGCGGTATTTCGGTTCGGGCACTGTATTTCCCACACGGCTCCTGCGCTCACTGCCCCGCACCTCCTCGGCGGATACTGTGCGACTGCACTCTGCGACTGCACTCTGCGACTGCACTCTGCGCCTCCCCCACCTTTTGATGCTCTCAAGCTGATGCGATGCGAGCTTTGACTCGCGCCGCAGGACTACTGCGCATCCATAGCTGCCGCGATGCTGCCCTGGGTAATGTAATGCAAAATACAAGCCAGTTCATGGCTACGGTAGGCATCGGCAGCGGCGCCGAGCAAAGTCCGAGAGAAAAGTGCAGGCAGCTGTAAAGGATGAAATTGCCGTCCGTCAATCCACCTTTGATCCCCAATCTTGCAGTCCTACTGTCTCGAGATATCTCTCGTACCTCTCTCTACTTGCATCGTTATATTAGCGCAGCTCCTCTCCAATCATCTTCTGTACACGGCCAAGAAAGAGATTAGGCATAGCACCATGCACGGAAAGGTAGCTCTCGAAGAGGCTTTCGCCCTCCCTCGTTTCCACGAGAAGACCAGATGGTGGGCAGGTCTGTTCGCCGTGGATGCAGACAAGCACGCTGCTGAGATTTCAGACGTAGGCGAGATTCGCCTCAATTACATGGACGAGCACGGTGTTGGATACACCATTCTTTCATACACAGCCCCTGGTGTGCAGGATGTCTGGGACCCGAAGGAGGCACAAGATCTGGCTGTAGAGATCAACGATTACATCGCTGACGCCATCAAGAACCGTCCCGACCGATTCGGTGCGTTTGCGTAAGTCTCACCTTTGACAGACTGATGACACCGCGGATGCTACTCTGAGAAAAAAAAAAAAAAAAAAAAGAAAGAATGCTAAGTACATACCGCAGCACCCTCTCTATGCACAACCCCGAAGGAGCCGCCGCCGAATTGAAGCGCTGCGTAACACAATACGGCTTCAAAGGCGCACTCGTCAACGACACCCAACGGGCCGGGCCCGACGGCGACGACATGATCTTCTATGACGGCCCCGAGTGGGATGTCTTCTGGTCCACCGTCACCGAGCTCGATGTCCCCTTCTACCTGCATCCTCGCAACCCCACGGGCACACAATATGAGAAACTCTGGGCCAAGCGCAAGTGGCTCGTTGGCCCGCCGCTCAGCTTCGCCCAGGGCGTCAGTCTCCATGTCCTCGGCATGGTGACCAACGGCGTCTTCGACCGCCACCCCGGGCTGCAGCTTGTCCTGGGCCACCTGGGCGAGCACATTCCCTTCGACATGTGGCGCATCAACCACTGGTTCGAGGACGTCAAGAAGCCCCTTGGTCTAGACTGCAAGAAGACCATCCGGGAGTACTTCCAGCAGAATATCTGGATCACCACCAGTGGTCACTTTTCCACAACCACCCTGCAGTTCTGCTTGGCCGAGGTTGGCGCCGACAGAATGCTCTTCTCCATCGACTACCCCTTTGAGTGCTTCGCTGATGCTTGCAACTGGTTCGATGGCGTGCCTATCAACCTGGTTGACAAGGCCAAGATTGGCAGGGACAACGCCAGGAGGCTGTTCAAGCTTCCTGCCTTTAAGGATAGCGAGAAGCATGTTGACGCATAGAATGACTACTGCATGAATAGAAACTTGATTTAAAATGACGCCCAATTTATGAGAAGGTTTCTGTCTACGTGGATTATGATAAACCTTATAATTTCTCAATTACGTTAGCAACACTACAGATTTCCTGATCATGTATGATGTGATTTAGTTACAGCATTTTCTGGCCAGGAAGATATATGGTCAGTTTTGTTTTTTTTTGGTTTTTCTATGCAATATCATGCTTGATGCACGGCTGAAACGAATTCATCTGCAAGTTCTTGGGGTTCTCGGGGTATATCCGATCTACTCCTGATACAATGAACCTCGTGCGCGCCCAACTCCCAGAAAATTGTTGTATCCGATGTAGACCAACTGGGCGTATTATTTCCTTCATCTATCGAGCTCTTGTGGTCTCGCGGCAGGCTTCTCATCATTCGAGGTCGAGCCTAATTGATAGCTGTTCTCGTGACTGAAGAGCAAACCAGGGTGACCGATGCATAAGGCATAAACAGAGACAAGTACCAGCCTGCGAGCCATGCAACGGATTAGCCTATCTATTCCAATACATCTATGGAAAACACCTTGGTTGAGGAGACTGGGCAAGCTTACACTCCTTCGAGAACTATGAACAGGACTTCATCCGCAATCAAGGGCGAGCCCCGGTATCCCTTACTGAGTTCATACGCTCTGTAAATGCAACGGCCGAGAATCAAGACGATAGCCAGGGCAAGGAATGACAGAAAAAAGCGTACCCGCGTGCTGAGTCTTTGCGTGCTGGGGCTGCGCACATAGAGGACAATGTAGTCTGCGAAAGCGACGATAAAGGCGAAGAGGACGATGACTTGCAGGATGAGACCCGCCATGGTGATATCAATACCGATGTCGCTGGACCCGTTGGTCTGGGTGGACATGGCTCCGCCAACGGCCTGGAGGACAAGGCAGACGATGTCGAAGGGTATGAAAATGCAGTAGAATAGTTTGGGCTTGAGGCGAGAAAGCTCGGGTGCAAGATGATTGATGCTGGCCAAAAGATATTGTGAGTACCTCTTCCGGACAATTTCCTCTTTCACCTCCCAGCCGGTGGGACGCATGGGGGAAGAGCAACACTTACGTCTTGGCGATCGTCACGTAAATGGCTGCGGTGAAGAAGACGGGCCCCGTTGTGATGAGGCAGATCTGGATGATGAACCCGGTGAAATTGAAGGGATTCTTGTACAGAATCAAGCGGGAGGCATAGCCTACTATCTCAACAAGACAGCCAGAGATGATGAAGGCCATGAAGCCCCAGGATTTCCAACGGATGCCGAGAACAACGTGAATCGCCATGCCCAGCGCATAGAGAGCGATGAAGAGGGCATTGGCTGGTAACGAGGGGCGATAGGTGTAGACGCTTATGTCTATAGGACACGTTGAAAGCGTGCAGTTTGCGTTGGGGCCGAAGCTGATGAGGTTGTTTGGTCCGTAGCCTGACATGGTGAATAGAGAGATGGCGATGACTTCAGAAGACTGTCGTATGTGGCCATTGGAAGCTCGTGAATCGCTTCATAAGGACCTTTTGACCTTAAGATCCTATGAGATGTTAAGCATGTGTAATCTAAAGCTTTAGCACAGCCGTTCGGTCAGTTTGTCCACATCATGCATATCGCAGAGCTACATCACCTACACCATGATTCCATATCCTCGTGGAACAATTAGGCTCGATCTGGCATGCGCACTCTGCTGTCAGAAAGCACCTTGTCCACTCAGCCCGTCGTCCTTGTCACTGCCACTGTCCCTACCCTTCCAATGCAACCAAGTGAGAGGCAAAGGTGCCGCCCTCGCATTTGCTTGTCTAGCAAGCCGTGGCGTTGCGTGGCGATTGTTTTACGAGGATATAGAATCATGGGTAGATGATGTCAGAGTCTGCTTGGAAAGTATGTCCGCCCCAGCTTGGCAGCTGGACTATCGCTTATGCATTGTGGCGTTAAGGTTATTCTGCGTTGCATTCGCATGACGAATATGTCGTCTGTAAATATGATTTGGTCAACGGTCGGGCTGCGATGGGTTCAACGTCAGATGTCAATTGATGACGAGATACCGTCATGTCTGCTGCTGAAAGCGCGAAGTCGAGCAGCTTATTCTCAAGTTTTCATGCCCTCATAGAGCTATTGCTTAGCAGCGTTATATTCCTTCTCTACTAATAAAGACCCTTTTTCCTTTGGCTATTCACCCTTTCCACAATGCAGGTTACGCCGCGTCTGTTCATCGAGCCACATTTGTTATGACAACGTAGACGTGCTTCTCTCCCTCGCCGTGGATTGACTTGCCATAAAACGCGCTCAAACCTAGCACAATCTAGGCGGGACTAGATTTCTAGTTGAGATGCAACCATCGTCAAAGGTCAAGCTTATGAAGGTATTTTCCCTTCAAGACTTGGTTAGGGTCAATTCCGAAGACTAACAACAGTTTTCGGCCAGCGGTGCAGTGTCAGTGGGGGATGAGATGAGGGTCGATCAGACTAAGTCACTAGTCAGAGGTGCGCAAATGACTAACAAGTACATACGGAATAGACATCTGAGGATCCATAAAACGCTCTGTTCTTTTTATCAATACGATCGAGGAAAAGTAACGTCGGGAGCATGATGTGTTCTAAAGCGATCTGTGCCGACAATGTTCATTACAATAACAGGCTGGGCCGATACAGGACATAATGGCTGCTGCTGTAAGCGCGCCAATCAAAGCGCCGCAAGTCGCCACTGGACTTGGCACTAATTTGTCCAGCAGACTCTTGGCAGGCGGCGGTGAGATAACTAGAGCGCTACTTCAGGCAACATGCTTCATTCCCCGTCAATCTAGCAGGCATAAGTCGATAGTTTCTAGCTAGTACATCATTGTGAGCCTTACCGGCCTCAAGAGGATAGCTGTAACTTCCTGCAAAAGATCTTCTTAGACGAGTCAGACGTATGCTAAAAGGCAAACAGAATGAATGGGTTGTGCTCGAGCAGAAGCGGGCGAAAGGAAGACAGGGCCAGAGCCAGGTAAAGGCAGAATTAGGAAGGAGCAAAGGACGCTCTTCACGTTGGACCTGAAATAATACCTAAGGCAACAAGCTGTCTTGTAGAGCTTGTGGACGGGTGTTTATGCTGCCACGTGGAATTCTTTCGCCGCTGTCCTGCACTAGCAGACCGCATCACGACAACCATCTCCATCGATGGCGACGGAATACGGGGGCTCCGGGTTTTGCGGCTGGGGTCCATTTACCTTCTGTGTGCTCCTCCCTGTTTTATGTATGTAACGAGTACTGATGACATTGAAATAATACAGGACTACATTATTCCGTAACTTCCCATATGCCGGTGACTGGACCCATGTCTTCGAGGTCAAAAGATGTGGACGATTTGGGGACAAACGGAGTCAACCGCGGATATTCTCGCCGCTGATACGTGCGCTTCCACGATGGGCCTTCCTTCAGATCTTTATTCGCGACAGACTGGCTTCTGGATCTGGTGTGGGTAAGGTGAACTCGCATTCGTCTTCGAGAGCTTGTGAAGCATGTTCGTTGAGATGATATTAACTTGGCAAATACCCGCCTCGTAATGACCATTTAAGTCTGGTTTGCTGAAAGCCATTTCTTTGTCGCACGCAGAGTAGCACCACTGGAACACCCACGAGCTTCGAATCAGACCTCGGTTAAAGACTGTTCGCCGCAGTGCACTGCTTGTCGAGATGGGCTACACGATCTGGAATGTGTACGGTAGGTTGCATCTATTATCATGATTTTTCATTACAATCGAAGGTCAGCGAGGTGTTGCGATACCATGTCCTGACCGTGGCTTTCATTGGCAGTTCTCGCCGCCTTCGGAACTGTAGGTGGTATGCTCTTTGGATTCGACATTAGTTCTATGAGTGCATGGATTGGCTCGAAACAATATCTGGACTACTTCGGTAGGCCCGGCTCAACTCAGCAAGGAGGCATTACGGCTTCCATGTCTGCCGGCTCCTTTGTCGGTGCACTGGTTGCGGGATGGATTGCTGATCGCCTCGGCCGTAAAGGCGCGTTGAAGATTGCATCCGTGATCTGGGTCATTGGCGCTGTTTTGCAATGTTCTGCTCAGAATGTCGGCCACCTAGTCGTTGGAAGAATTGTCTCAGGCTTGGCCATTGGCATTACCTCGTCGCAGGTCCTGGTTTATCTCGCAGAGCTGGCGCCGTCACAAACCCGTGGAAGAGTTGTTGGTATCCAACAGTGGTCCATTGAATGGGGTACGTTTATACTTTGTCTCCAACGCCTCGTCCTCCTGGACAGTTAACTGACACTTTTTTCGGTTCTTTTCATCCGTAGGCATCCTCATCATGTACCTCATCTCCTACGCGTGCTCCGTCAGCATCGACGGCCCCGCTGCTTTCCGAATCGCATGGGGAGTTCAGGCCATTCCCGGATTCATTCTTTTCGCTGCTCTTTTCTTCTTCCCCGAGTCCCCTCGATGGCTGGCATCCAAAGACGAGTGGGAAGAATGTCACCACGTCTTGGCAAACTTACACGCCAACGGCGATCTGAATGACCCCATTGTCATCGCTGAACTGGACGAAGTCAGAGAAGCTGTTCGCATCGCGGCTCAATCGAAAGACATTGGCTATCTTGGCTTGTTTGCAGTTGGAATTCGAAAGCGTACCTTTGTTGGTGTTAGTGTTCAAGTGTGGCAGCAACTTTTGGGTGGCAATGTGATGCTATATTACCTTGTTTACATCTTTGAAATGGCTGGTCTAGTAAGAAACCACATGCTCTGGACTACGCTCGGTCCGTTGAAGTTGCTAACATGCATCAACTAGCATGGAAATGTTGCACTGAAATCCTCCATTATTCAGTATGTCATCTTCTTGGTAACCACGGGTGCTATATTACCCTTTATCGACCGTCTGGGAAGGCGTTGGTTACTCATCTCTGGGGCCATTATCTGCGCAGTCTTGCACTTCGCTACTGGGGGTATAATGGCGAACTACGGGCATCATGTGGACAATGTAAACGGTATGTCTCTTGGCGGTCTTCAAGAATCTCCTTCTGGTGGGAAGACAGAGGTCTTGCTGACAAGCATGAAATAGGAAACGACATTTTAAAATGGTCCATTGAAGGAGCTCCCGCCAAAGCCGTCATCGCCCTAGCATATATCTTCGTGGGCATCTGTGAGTTATCAGCGTTGGCTCAAGATACAGCGGGAAATTTTATATGCTAACTCGTCCACTTAGACGGTTTGACCTGGGCGCCCGTCGCGTGGATCTACTGCGCCGAAGTCTTCCCTCTCAAGTATCGAGCCAAGGGTGTAGGTCTGGCTGCGGCTGGAAATTGGATGTAAGTATACATTGACCGCTTTATTGTCTTCATGTTGTGTGTGTGCTTCTTTTTTCTTTTTTTTTTTAGCTGACTTTTTTGTGCGCAACTCATAGTTTCAATCTTGCGCTTGCATTCTTCGTTCCGCCTTCCTTCACAAACATTCAGTGGAAGTCGTACATGATCTTTGGAACTTTTTGCATCGCCATGACCTTTCATGCTTTCTTCACATACCCCGAAACGGCTAGAAAGTCACTCGAAGAGATCGACACCGTCTTTGACCAGAATATTCCAGCATGGCGTAGCGCAAAGGCTGGCACCTTCGAGGACAAGGTTGAGGAGATGCGCCGTACTGGTGAGATGAAGAACCAAGATCTTCATCAGGAAGAAGCTATTTAGATTTTTTGCCCAAAATGAATGATCAAGCTTGTACTATGGCCTTTAGCGCCGGTATAAACCAAAATTTTTGGGGGAAAAAAAAATTCTAGCAAAAGTGCCCTTGCCATTGTAACTCAGTCTGCTTTACGGAATAGGTCGAGATCCTATGTACGTCTTGACAAGGAATAATGTGCATGTCAGCATACCAGTAGGCTAATTCGGCGGTTTTCGACTGACCGTCATCCCATTTTTAGCGGACTTGCACACTGCAACTAGTCATGCCCGAACTGGCGGCTGTTGGTGTCGATCAACTTGACGGCCAATTCATGACCGACGCGGCGCGTCTAAATCCCACTTCAGCGTCGCTGGCTGCTATTCACATCTACGCATAATTAAAAGCTAAATTATATCATTTTTTTTCGGTTAGCCCTATTCAGGATATGCTGAGGAGCCTTTGGTCGCAGTATTCTTGGGGATAAGATCATGGTCCATTTTTTACTTATTATACACAATTCAGACATCACAGGCACCATATACTCACAGTAGGACATTCAAAATGACTCATTGGCCCAGTACTTGAGCTCTTATCTTGCCATAGAATGCCAAATGATGACATGACTATCACTACTCACATCTCCAGCAGTTTGCAGTCTAGAATTGTTCGGGTCAACATGCAATGTCTGAATGTCATACGGCTCATCTCCTATCGGCTTACTTGATAAACCGTCATTATTCAACACCATTATAATATGTATAAGTCTATGTCTTGAGCGTGTTATAGAAAGGCACCTGATATATGATCAAACATTTTAGATACTACATTTTATCCTTCACGGCGCGAGCGCCGCCATCCTTCTACCTCCTTGCACCAAAAGAGCGTCCATAACGCAAATCGAAGCCATGGCCTCCACGATTGGAACGGCGCCTAAATACGGTTAGCACAGTCAGTTTTATCGTCGAGGGCGTGACTTACGTGGAACAACGCAGGGATCATGACGCCCTTTGGCCTCTAGAAGCCCATCACTTGCTCCCGCAAATGTGACCGTTTCTTGAGGCAGTCCAATCGTTGCAGGCGACTTGAAAGCGACACGGAAAAAGACGGGCGCGCCGTTTGTGATTCCTCCCTGGATGCCTCCGCTGTTGTTCGTCGAGGTTGTGAGCTTTGGTTTCGCAAACCCATTCTTTATACCCGAATCAGTCACAGGATTGCGAACAAACATGTCATTATGGGCGGATCCAGGGATTTCTGTTCCTTCGAATCCAGAGCCGATTTCAAATCCCTTTGTCGCTGGAATGCTGAGCATTCCTTGGGCAAGTGTCGCCTCTAACTTCGAAAACACCGGTTCGCCAAGTCCACTTGGAACGTTTCGAATGACACACGTAACTGTGCCTCCAATACTGTCCTGGCAATCTCGAAAGTCGGCAATAGATTGCTCCATTCTGGCAGCCACTTCCGGGTCTGGACACCGCACAGGCGATTTGTCAACGGTTTCTCGTGTAACCGATTGAAGCAGTTGGAGAAACTTGGGATTATGAGAAGAGCAAGGATACTCAGTTGTTGGTGGGATGTGATGAATGCTCCCGACAGATGAAACCCAAGCAACAATCTCAATTCCATGAGCAAGTTTAAGGTAGTGCTCACAAAGAGCGCCTGCCGCCACACGGCCGATTGTTTCTCGAGCACTCGAACGGCCACCACCTGAAGATGCACGAACACCATACTTCTCAAGGTAGGTGTAGTCGGCGTGACTGGGCCGAGGATACTGCTTCATGGTATCGCCTTTGTAGTCTGAGGGGCGGAAGTCCTGGTTTTTGACGACCATAGCTATCGGGGTCCCGAGTGTGACTCCTCCTTCCACCCCTGACTGGATTGACACAATATCAGCCTCATTGCGAGGTGTCGTAATCGAGCTTTGACCGGGGCGACGGCGAGAGATCTAGTATTTTGTGTTACGAAGTTCTAGAAAGTGTAGTGTCTATTCTATACACTAACCTGAGGCTGAAGTATCTCCTCCGAGACCGGAACTCCAGGAGGAAAATTGTCGACTATACATCCAACGCTGGGACAATGACTACAGAAATTAGCGGCCAGCGCTATCATAGCTCGAAATAATTATTTACCTCTCACCGTATGTCGTTACACGCAGAAATTGCCCAAAGGTTGACATGGTGGGTTATGCTAATGGTTTGTCAGAAACATGTCTTATAGGAAAACGTTTGTTGTCGGATCCATTGCTCCATCCTCGCACTAAGTGTTTGCAGAATAATGAAAAATAAGCATGTGCACGTGCCCTGGTACGGTACACGTGATGACGTGGATGCAAGCTTGCTGATACCTGCGAGTAAGCGGCCTCTATTCCGTAGAAACAAAATGTATGCAACCTTTCGGATGATGCATATCTTTAGCTCAATATTACAGACTGCAACGAAATAAAGCTGCGAAATCGCATGAAGATCTTTCGAAGACACGCTTGCGTCTATTCCCCTTGCGGATTGTGCCTGATTGTAGCCAGGTTCGTCGACCTACCCTGTAGGGCAGACCCGGATTCGACTGCTTATTTTAGCATCTCCTCTCCTCGCTTATATTTTGGCAGTCCGGAGGCAGCATGGATGTAGAAGACTAATAGTTGCTCAATCAATCAGCTCCCACACATAATAAGGCACTGTACCTAAAAGAAAGAAGAGATATTTTAAAAAATAAGGACATTCTCAAGTTCCTTAGGAATTGTTCAGCAGTCGATTCCTTGAAAAGCTAGTTCTATTTAAGTAAAAGCCTTGCCAGGGGAGTGCTGAAATTTGAACGCACAGCAGCAACTAAACCTAAAGCAGAAGAGGGCACCTCTACACCTGTTTTTCGCCTAGAGACCTTCTATTCTAACGTGCACGCGGTTAGGCACAATTTTAACACGACTATATTCCTAAGATTAGAAC
The DNA here is from genome assembly GCA_000729835.1 of Atkinsonella hypoxylon. NCBI lineage: Eukaryota > Fungi > Ascomycota > Sordariomycetes > Hypocreales > Clavicipitaceae > Atkinsonella > Atkinsonella hypoxylon. The sequence goes on from JFHB01000241.1 coordinate 18,736, forward strand.
AACTACTTAAAAAATCTGTATTTCAGTTGTAACAAGTACTTCTACAGCAAAAAAAAAAAAATTATATAGAGACACCTACTTACTTTAGTAGTGTGTTCTAAAAGAGTTATATTGAAAATGTGCCCAACTAGCCTGCGCATTATTCCGTAGAGAGAGTAAATTGGGAGTAGGCAGTATCTCTAGGCGAAAAATAGTCGTCGAGGTACCTCTTCCGTTTTGGGCTTAGTTGCTCAGTAGTAAGATAGAGAGCTCGGCAACAAATGCCAGACACCAAGCCTCAAATGCAAAACCACCATTGGCCTTGCAGCCTTACATGTGCCGCGTGCAGACGGGTCTTGAAAGGCGCGAAACTCAATCCGCCTGCTGGACAAGCATGATCCACACTTGCTGCATCTTTAGTTTCTTGCAATGGTCGTATTGACCTTGCCAGCGATGGAATGAGCTTTCCAACCCGCGTCTTGCACCATGGCCCCAAACCCATCGCCTTGGCCGAGTTTCGGGATGCCGTCGAGTCGGTATGTACACCACGGTTCCCAGGTGCCCGCTCTGCTCGCCCGCGTAGAGTTGGTAAGTCCCTTCTCTCAGCTTATGTGAATTTGAAATCTTCAATTATCGAGTCGGTGCTGAACAAACCTTTTTCATTAGCAATTGCCGTAAGTGGCGGCGTCGACTCAATGGCTATGGCATATCTCCTTTCGACCCTCCTAAAGTCGCAGCGCGGTATCAAAATTGCTGATCATCCCGCCAACACTGTCGTTGGCATCATTGTTGACCACAAACTGCGAGACGACAGCACCCAAGAAGCTTCGAAAGTGGCGCAAGAGCTTAAAAAGTTGGGTCTCAAGGCTTTTGTTAGACCTCTCAATTGGAGAAATTTTGTCGAGAAGGGACAAAGCCCTAACAGCCTGTCCAACGTCGAAAGCGTCGCCAGAATCCTTCGGTATCGAATGCTCGGACTCACCTGCCGACACTTGTGCATTAACAGCTTGTTTTTGGCTCATCATCAAGATGACCAATACGAGACAGTTCTCATGCGATACACGAGCGGTCATTCTTATCGAGGCTTGCGAGGTATAGCTGAGGCAAATGCGATTCCTGAATGTTATGACCTGCATGGGGTCTACAAGAGCGGACTGCTTGACGACCAGATGCGGAGACAGCCCTACCTTAGCTTCAAACCGACAAGTAAAGAATTGAAACGCCTCCGATTGAGGATGCAAGATGACTTCGACTCCGAGCTATGGGACAGGATCAAATCGTGCCTTGGCGTCAATTATATGTCCGCTTATTTCGCTGGACACCTGCTGCAGGATGTGGACCCTCGGGTGCCTTACTTGACGCCGCTTGACTGCGAGGATGGGGGCGTCATGATCTATAGACCGTTGCTTCAGTTTAACAAGGACCGACTTATTGCCACATGTGAGGCCAACAACGTCAAATGGTTTGAAGACCCTACTAACGCGGACACAACTCTCACACCCAGAAACGCCATCCGCCATATGGACCGTACTACCCTGCCTGCTGAGTTGCAGAAGGGCGCCATCCTTGAAATTTCAATGGCGGCGAAGAGACGGACAAGGCTAGAAGAAGCCGAAGCCCGACGTTGGCTGATACGGGAAGCAGTGATTCTTGATTTCGACCCCAATGCGGGGACTTTACTTGTCGAGCTACCGCCTTTTCAAGCCTCCAGTTCTACATGGAAAAGACGTCTCTTCGCCAAGGCGAGATCAAGAGCTCGTTTACCTGGTCAGCGCATAGTTGCTGCTATCGCAGTGCGCAAATTGATAGAATTCGTCACACCAGACACTCATCCCCCCCCAGTGGCCAACTTGGAGAAAGTCATCGATAGACTCTTTCCAGAATTGACAGCGGAACCTGGCATATCCCCCCCCAAGGCATTCACTATTGCTGGCGTGGCCTTTGATCCCGTTGTTGGCCCTGCATCCAAGAAATGGTTTCTGTCTCGAGCTCCCTATTCATCCACGAAGCCTCTACCAGAGCGGATACTTCATGGACACCTTAACTATCGCATTTCCCCGCTAGTCGATGACGCGGACGGGCCAATAAGCTACCGCAATCACTGGCGATCGTGGAAGACAGCCAAGCTCTGGGACGGCAGGTATTGGATCCAGGTGAGTGCGTGCGTGCCCGCGAGACTCCATGTCATGCCACTTGTCCCACAGCACGCGAAGCCATTCCGAAAGGCGCTGCCTATGAAACAGCGTGCAAGACTGGAACAGATCCTCAAGTACTACGCTCCTGGCAAGACTCGCTACTCCCTCCCTGCTATATACAGCGTAGAAGCAAGCCATCCTGATGAAGCAAACCCTATCTTGACCCTCCTTGCGCTTCCTAGCTTGGGGATTCACGTACCCGGCCTTGAGCGTTGGGTAAAGTACGAAACGCGCTATAGATGGGTGGATTTATCGCTCCTGGGACACAGGAAAAGGGTAACGCAACAAGCCCTCACACGATACCAACCATCACGGACAACGTCATCGAGGATCAGAAATCGACGGGCAGTAAAATATGCCATTCGACACGCCTCTACAGCTCCGTCTATGGGAGCTTCTTCTCCATAGTCTATGCAGCATAGTGTATCCGATGTTGAGAAAAATCTCCGTGGTGCTGGCAATGCTGACTAATTTCCTTTCATGAGCATTCTATGCTATCTCTAACGCATTTGACCTAGTACTAAGTATGACAAACCAGCAGTAGTAGTCCTGGTAACACCCTGATTGTAACTCTTAAGATATTGTAAGTCTCGTAGGTTGTGATTTAGGCTTTATCATTAAGCTGCTAACAATAAGGCTTTTATGGATCTTGACAACAATGCTATTGATGGCTAGCAGAGAACTATTCCGTATAAATGCAAGACTTGTGATGTACCTCGTAGTCTAGATAATTCAGTACCTCTATTATGCAGTAAATTATAACTATAGGAGCAGGTACTTTTAGAGGGCAGTTTTTTATTGAATGCATAATCCTGTTAGTACCGCGTAGAGTCCGATGGCAACGTTGTACCTAGGCAAACGTCGTAAATGACCCGACTATCAGGACTGACCTGTAGACAATCTTTAGTGATAATCGACATGGTGAAGTTTTTACCGACGTCATCATTATGTACCTACTATGAACGCCCATGTACTTGGCTAGCGTGCCGGTCGTTTTAACCACTCTGTGGTGTTTACTGTGAAGGGGATAGATAGACGGCCATTACGCCGATCTTGGTACTTGGTGCCTTGGTATGATTCACCAGCAATACCAAGTACTCTCGACTCACAACTACTGCGCCACGTCTTGGCAGACCAGTAGGCCAATCAAGTCTGCCTGCCATTGAATATAACGACGGATGACTCTATTGACCCATCACGTGCGATTGATGTAAGGCTAAAGTACTGTGCTGCAATTTTCGCAGTAAAACGTGCAGCGATCTATTCCGTAGTTGCGCGCGAGATTGTGTGGTAATTTCGCGTATCGTGGTGGGCATCGATTGCAGCGCACTAAGGCTATATACCTCCCTGCCCATGAGAACTATTCCGTATACTATACGTCCGTATCGACCCACCGATTTGTCGATCTATAGTTACTATCTATCCCTTTGGCAGTCCGTAGGCAATAGTTAACAAGGTCACGGATCAACCTAGGTACCTAGTTGACCAATCACGTCGATGTGGGTATCAGCGGTACTTAAATTTTATGTGCGAATCTCACTAGTTATGATAATAGAAGTGCCAGCAATTCCGGGAGGTACAAAGCGGCACATCGCACACATTGCAGCTACCTAATGTATATCGCGTTTTTCGTGGTGGACACAAAGTGCCTGCATCAGCCGGCCGCTCTTGACGGCAGTTATCGTCAATTCAGATAATTAGCTCCGGTTCTGTGTTGTTCTTAGAGAGGTCACTATTATTGTCTCCAGAATGCCACCAAACGCGTTTGGAGCTAGCAGATATCGGAAGTTGGGTGGGTCCCGTGACCTCGTTGTTGCCTGCGGACTGCCAAAGGGATGATACTCTGAGAAATGGGTCGGTACGGACGTGTAGTCTTGCGGTCCAAGGAGAATTGTGAGTACCCGCGTACGTACATTGGTAAAATAGTAAATTAATACAGGCGCTGCACTATCAATTAATTGATCGGCCTATTTGCTAACTAGTTATCTGAGAACTTTCCGCAGAAGTGTACATACAAACATACATGCGGTGAATGGGCTGCTGATGTGCCTGGGTACCGAGGTACATGGGCGGGTGTGTAATACCTATCCGTAGGTGGTTGTGGCCATTGTTTGACCGCGAGGCCTTGTTTCATGTCGCGACAGGGGACCGAGGCCGCTTGGCACTTTCATTTCGCAGATACTACGGAATAAATCGCACGCGACGACCACAAGCTTATATTATATTAGCTTATCCCTCAAGACAAGGTGGCTGACGAACCGCACAGCCGCAAGGGGCCGTTGTAGCAAACTGAGTACGAGACAGGTGAAGGCATGGTTATTCTGTCTGTGCTGAGTACAAAAGGCACCAGACGTTTGTCTGCCCAATGCATGCCAGGTAGGTACCTAGGTAGGCGCTGCCTCGGACATATCAGCTCACGCTGGTCTGGTCTGTGTGTGATGGTAGTACCAGCGGACCACGTGGGAGAGTCTATCATGTCCCGTTGATATTTGATATTGGAGTTGTTAGAAATTCGCTGGGCTTCAGCGCTCTGCTGACGCTGTCTGGTAGGTATTACGCCGCAACATAAGCTCGTCCGTGAAGGTTGTGCCCCTGAGCCATGTGGAGCAGATCCACGTGATCATTGCTCCTTAGAAAATGGTTTCAACCTGGTGTCGAGCGTACATCATCCAGTCTCAACTCAAAATCCCAGGTTTGACATGAGGGGCGGGCCCCCCCTGCGAGATTCAAAATGCACGCGCATTACACTTGTGCCTTGATTTTGATTTCCCACGGTACCCATGTCTGCAAAAGCGCAGTCCACGTCCAACGAAAAGAACCGGCTCCTCCTACGTCCCTAGGTACCAGGAGGCATCCCACCAGCCAATGGATCCATGTCTCATGCTAGGCTATCAACTACCTACCTATTCGTAGGTAGTTGAGCTCTTAGCCTGTCTGGAAGCGCCCCGCCCGGTTCCTGTTTTTGGTTGGTGAGGCTCGGAAAATCCAAGTCAATGTTGCATCCGCCCCGGCCGTTGTGGACTCGAGTGGGCGCCTATTATTAGAGATTAGAGGAGCTCCTTGCTATCTTGGCCCCGGTTGGCTAAGTTGTTCTGGAGTTGAAAGAGTTGAGGAGGGATCCCAATGGACAGAGACTGCTTTGTGCTGTTGAGTGCATGGCCAGAGATTTCTTTTTTTTTGTTTTTTGTTTTTTTGGCGATCTTGGCTGTGAGCGCCCCTTGTTCAGTACCTGCCTAAGTACCTAGGCAGGTACCTAGACCTAATGCATATTATACCTGTTTGCGCTTGCATAACTTATCACTGCACTTTGTCTTCTGATTCTTGTGCATTACGTACGGCCTACTCCCTACCTACCTAGGTACCCAAGTCCTTTTTGCGAGCGAATTATGCAGTGCTTCGCATGTACTTTCTATGTACTCCGTATTCGTAGCCAGCCAAGGAAGGCCCTTTGTCTAGGCTGGGTCCCAAACACTAGGTTCTTTCTTTCTTCCTACCCCTGACCTTGAGGCTTCCAGACTCCAACTTTTCCTCATCATCTTTCTTACACTCATCTGTCAGTCATTGCTTTTTGCTTTCTGTGATTTCTATTGCATTTTCACATTTGCATTGTTATCGCCTATTTCCCTTAGAGGACATTTTCGATCGTTCGAACCTCTTCACACCGACTGTAAGCGTTGCAAGTTCCATCCCTTGTTCCATCCGGCCTCTACGATAACCACATACACCACCATCGATTCCGGCATACTTGCGAAATCTCTTCATCCTACTTTGCTTCAGACGTCTCTCGCTCATCTCATTGTTATCTTCATTTCTAAGCCAGGTTGATCCTTGGGCGACTTGGTTCTTTCTACTACCGCTGGACGATTTTCCCTATCTCAAATATCTATTTCGAATCCACCGACTGTTCGAGGAATAGGACTCTTGACCAGGAGTAACATTCAATTCGTGTAGCATCCAGTTTACCGGCTGCCGCTGCTCTGTTGTGAGCGGAAATGAAAGGCTGAGATCCCATCTCGCGCGCTCGCAATAGACGATTCGGGTCGGAGAACCTTACACCGAACATCTCGTAAAACTCGGGAATCATATACCGCATTTGGACTTCTGGACAAGGCTCATTTGGTAGGCTTAGACAAGCACATTCCTCCATGAGGCCTTACGCACATCGCAGCATTCAGATCTTTCACTACACATTTTGATCATTCAAAAACAGGTCCACGACAGAGAGTCTCGAGATAACATCACTTGGCCATCGTGCCTATTTCGGGCAATAATGGCTCGCTGTCACACGTTATGGAGCTGGAGGCGGACGGTTACGGCCGTGCTCGGATTGATGACCGCTGAGGTCATGGGTGGCCAAATTCTCAAGACAAACGGTTTCAGCGACTGCGGCTCCGACCCCAGCGTCAAGGTCGACAGAATCAACATCAGTTACAACAACGAAAACAAGACCGTGAGCTTTGATGTGGCTGGTTCCAGCTTGAAGAAACAGAATGTCACTGCCGTTCTCGACGTCTACGCCTATGGCAACAAGGTGTATTCAAAGAGCTTCAACCCATGCGATAAGGCTACTTTCGTTGAACGATTGTGTCCTCTTCCTGTGGGTAGTTTTGCTGCCCGGGGCAATCAGCAAATCCCGTCAGAATTCGCCAACATGGTACCTGCTATCGCCTTTCAAGTACCGGACATCTCAGCACATGCAACATTGCAGCTTCTCAGTCTGGAAGATAACAAGGAGGTTGCCTGTATTCAAGCTGACATCACTAATGGAAAGAGTACCGACTTGCCGGCTGTATCGTATATTGCCGCAGGCATCGCAGGCGCTGCTCTTGTCATGGCGGGAGTTTCCTCTCTTGGTGCTATCGTATCTGGAGGTAGCGCTTCACTTGGTGGCACTGCCGCTGCGCCAATTAGTCCAAGCTTTGGTGAGACAATAGGATGGTTCCAAGGCATGGCTATGAACAGCATGTTGTCCGTCAACTATCCCCCGATTTACCGAAGCTTCGCCAAGAACTTTGCCTTCTCAGCTGCCATCATCCCCTGGTCTGGGATGCAGTCAGCTATTGATGGCTTCCGATCGAAAACTGGAGGCAACTTGACGGAAGACAGCTATTCCTACCTGCAAAATGCTACTTTGATCTTTCCTGATGGCACGACTCGGAGTCCTAACCAGGGCGTCTTGAATTTTAAGCGAGCAGTGGATGCTTTCGTAGACTTGGCCGCGCGCGAGATACAAACCTCTGTCAACTCAACTAGCTCTACAGCAACGGGCAGTGGAAACGAGTTTGAGCATAAAGTCAAGGGTATTCAAGCATTTGCGGAGCAACTTCTGGTGCCCAAGTCCAACATTTTCATGACAGCCTTGCTCGTCGTGGCTATCATTATCGCCAGCATTGTGCTCGGCATTCTCCTCGTCAAGGTTGTTCTAGAAGCCTGGGCCTTGTTCGGAACCTTTCCCGAAAGCCTTAAGGGCTTCCGCAAGCACTACTGGGGCTCCATTGCTCGAACCATCACATCACTCATCTTGCTCTTGTATGGCATCTGGGTGTTGTACTGTGTTTTCCAGTTCACCCTCGGCGACTCTGTGGTGGCCAAGGTCCTGGCAGGCCTGACCCTGGCCATCTTCACCGGCATCCTGGCCTTTTTCTCCTGGAAAATCTGGTCAGTGGTCCATGAGCTTAAGAAGAAGGAGGGTGACGCCAGCGCCATCTACGAAGACAAATCGATCTGGGTCAAGTACTCCTTGTTCTACGACGCTTATAAGAAACAATACTGGTGGCTGTTCATTCCCGTCATCTTCTACATGTTTGCCAAGGGCGTTGCCATTGCCGCCGCAGATGGACATGGCATGGCCCAGACGGTTGCCCAGATGATCATCGAAGGTCTGATGCTTTGCTTGCTGCTCTGGAGCCGACCGTTTGAACGACGATCCAGCAACATCATCAACATTGTGATCCAGGCGGTGCGAGTTTTGTCCATTGCATGCATCCTCGTGTTTGTGCAGGAATTTGGCATCAAGCAAACGACACAGACTGTCGCCGGCGTGGTGCTCATCGCCGTCCAAGCCACATTGACCGGTATTCTGGCAATCCTGATTATTTGGAACGCTATCCATGTGTGCTGCACGATGAACCCTCATCGTAAGAGGAGAAAGGAAGCGGGTAGGTTGAAACCCCAGGTTTGAATCAATTGTATCATACTGACCAGCTCTCTCTCTCTCCTTTCCAACAGAAAAACTCCAACGTGACATGGACACCCTGACACCTTTGGATGCTCACAACTCGCTCCTCCTTAACCGGTCTCCGATGCCCGAAAAATCAATGTTCGCATTGTCCGCCAACTTGGATGAGAAGCGCTACGATCTTCTGGGATCTGCCGAGAGATACTACCCCCACGACAGCGAGCTCCGAGCCCCCATTGCACCCTCAGGAGGTCCCATGTACCGGCCGTTAACGCCCACCATATTCAATGACTCACAAAGCCTCCTGGCCGGAGCGTCTCCCATTTCAGTAACAGAGCGGCAGTCCAGTGCTCCAGCCAACAGAGGATATCGTGGAACAGGCAGATCATACAACGGCGGGCGTTACAAAGTTGCATAGTGATGCCAGATTGTCGCAGGTGGAGGATATACCTCGATGCCGCATTCCATGCTGGTGCGGCTCTGACTATGCGTCCTCGACTTATGAATCCCGTCCTAATACGGTCTCATCGCAAGCCATGTCATAAAGTTAATTTTCACTCTTTATCTTTATACTTTTCTTTCATAGCGTCCAAGTCTTGGTAACGAGCTACTATGCGCTTCTCCAATCCACCCCATCGATAAACGTCGTAGTCATAGCCGTGGGAGTAGTAGCCATCTGATGGGGGGAAGTCATCTTGCTTCAGGCAAGGGCATGTAAAGCACATTCTGAATATACGGGAGGATCGCTGGCGGGTTTTTGTACATGTTTAATTTCTTTGGCAAATACACTTCTTAGATAACTTGTGGCATGTGGTCAATTCTCGTTCAATCGTGTTTGCACGGCTGCATGGATGCTGATTTCATTCCATTCGTTTAGCGTAAGGAAAGCTCATTGGACCTATGTACAAGAGGTCTTGGCACGGGAGTAAATGAACTTGGGTATGTTTGAACATGAGCTTCGGCTGGACCAACGCGATAGGGACGCATGAGTGCATGTTGACATGTATTAAAATGCTTCTATCCTGTCTGTAATAGATATAATAGTCCAGAATGCGAATGACTCCCATTAAATATACCGGACCCTCGCTCAGCCTATTCTATGAAGAGAGCGCCAGACACGCATCAACTGCTAATCCCACCCTAGTGAGGATAATATATTAGTAAATGATCTATGGCATCTGAAAAGACGGAAAAAAAAAAAAAGGCATGGGGATCAGACGTGAGAGGTGTGGCGTACCGTCCTTGCTTCTGGTATACGACGTCACTTATGATGTCTTTGTCGAGATCAGGGAACATGCCTGCCAGTGTTTCTACCACGTTGGCATGCTCGGCGCGGTGTAGCCTTTGAGCCTCTGCTGCTTCAGCGCTCGCTTGGCGCGCCGCAGCTTCTTCGGCTGGGAGGGCGTGTCTTGCTAGTGCTTGCTGCTGCTGCTGCTGAGGAGTCAGACGAGAGGAAGGAGAGGCGTCTCGGTAGTGAGGCCGTGGTGACTGTTGGTCTGACGGCCCAGGGGATCGAGGAGCACTTCCTGGGCTTAGGCCTAGCCCTGAAGTGGGCGAATTGCCTTCATCAGAAAAGATCCTTCCAATGGTGCTTAGGGGCTTTTGGATAGATCTCAGTAATCCGCTGATGGCTGCGCCGTCTTGTCCGTCACCATCATAAGATGACGTTGATCGTCGCGGCGTCGAGGTCTCGCCCGTGTCCATGGATGGACGTCCACTAGACCCTCCGGCGTATGATTCAGTCTTTTCATTGAATGTATTTTGCTGCAGCACAGGTGACATGGCTTGATGCTTCTCGGCTATTGCTGATACGGCTGCCTCAACATTTTTCTCAAATTCGTCGTCAGATATTGTCAAAGACGAACGATCCATATTCTCAATGAATTGAATGGCCCCCATCTACAGAACACGGTCAGCCATACGGCGCAAGGAATAGAAGACATAATTCTTGGTGGATTAATATATTAGGACATACCAGAGAAGAAAGATAGTAACCAGCTTCACCACCGAGCTTGTCTTGGTTCCTGAACCGCAGGATATATTGGACATTAGACACCAGGTGTTCGGGGTTACACTGCAGTACGACGTATATCAGGAGTGGCATGAACGAGTCCGCCGACGAATCGGATTTGTTATGTTTCAACAAGCCTATCTTAGGTCAGTCAATTTGCATATTTCCTATGAAGCGGGTGCTCCTGGCGTCTTACCAAATATGACTTTGGAACAATTCAAAACGCAGATCATCTTGTCGCGAGGCGCCCTGTAAGACTTGATTTTGAGGAGCTCTGCCAGCCCATTGTCAGCCTGTCTAGCATAACATCGACCTTGTTATTGGGCTAATAAAAATACCTTGTTGAGCAAGCTTCAGAAACCTGCGGCCGCTTTCACCGACAGCTGGAATATCCAGATGCTCCAGCTTGACCCATCCATAGATGTTGATCTTCTGCGTCAGAATCTCATCGCGCTCGACGTCCTCCTGATGCTGCCCCCGACGGCCTGGCCCAAGAGACACATCACCACCTCTCCTCTTAGATTTGGCAGTGGGTATGGGCTTGGGAGGTGCAATAGCGGGTGAGAATGTCTGCGCATATAGCCGATTCATGACCAATTTCTCCATTCCCTCGCGCGCATTATCGAAGTCCGCATCTGAAACATCCCTCCATACATCACAGATCATCATCTTGTTGGCAATAAAAGCCAAGAAGTCGCCAATGATCTTGACTTGTTCGTGTACCATCCATTGTTTCTTGCCGAATTCTGACAGGAAAGATTTGAGATATCTGGCAACTGGGTCGGCTTTCTTGTTTCTCAATTGTTCCAGGAATCTATGAAAGTCAAAGGGAAGAGCAGGCTCCGGTTCGGGTTCCGGTGGGGGTGGACGGTGCATGGGCAACTGAGGAGAGGTAGACGATGTGATACTAGAAGAGCGTCTATCCTCCCTAGTTCGTGGAGGGGTTCCAAAAGCGCCATCCTTGGGGGGTACGGGAGGCCCCTGGTCATCCACGACTTTCTCCGCCGAACGCTCGACAGCAGACGAAGATGAAATTCGTAGTGAGCTGAAGTCTTGGAGAGGCTCTAAACTGGATTTTCGAGGTGGATGCTGGGCCGAACCGCCGAAATTAGGAGAGGTTAACTCCAGCCGAGGGCTCATGACTTCGTCCGCATCAGGACCTCCACCCTCCTCACTGAATTGCTCCATTATGCTTTGAATTTCGGATCGTGAGCCGCCATCCTGGTCGTCTTCGCTCGTGTATCTCTTTTCATCATCGTCCTTGCCCAATCTTGAAGAAGGTGAGTGACCATCAGAACGATGCGATCTAGCTGCAGTAGATGAGGTACGTGATGGCGGCTGCGAGGTCATGGGAGTAGAAGGAGTTGGATCGACATATGAAAGCCTCTCGGCAGTAAGATGCTCAGTGAAGTCGGCATTCTCTTTGTGTGATTGATGAAGAGGTGGTTTGATGGTCGCCACAGAAGAGACCATGTTATCTGGCGGATGAGACTCGACAAAGTTCAAAAGTGCAGAATCATGCTTTTGGCTGGAAGAGGGCTGAGGCTGACTGGAGTATTCCTTGAGATCTATTATATCGCTTGCAGGTCCAGCAGGTTGCATAGTCCCAGACTCTGTCGTGCTTGGTAGTTGGGCTGCTTCTGTGCCGGCTCCTCTCTCCCTTTCTTTGTTTGTTGACGAAGAAGCTGGGTTCTCTTGTGGTGACTCGACATGTTTCTCGTGGACCTTCGCATTTGCTGGTTCGACAATTGGTACTGCTCCTTCGGCGGGATGCGCAGCGTCTACATCTTGTTTGAATGGCGAGGTATTCTTGACGTCAAGTCTGTCAATAACCTCGTGGCCTTGAAGGTTCTCCGGCGGTGACATGCACGGCGTAATTGCAACTCTCTGGCAGATTGTGGTCGTTTTCGGTCGGTAACAGAATCGGGGTTCGAATGGAGGAACTCCCAGATATGGATGGAGGCGGAGTTATTAGGTAGTAGTCAGTTCCGATAATGGCAAGCTTCGCTAGAGAGGGCGTTCGACAGCGTAGAGGACGGACAGGAATAGCAGTACTAGCAGGCAACCTTGGGTTCACCACACCACACAGGCGAAAGCGAGGATTTGATGTGCATAAGGAGGAGAATCTGATTGCAAGACAAAAAACGGAGGCGGGATGAGCGCATGTGCAGGTGGATATTTATGGATTGATGTTGAATGAAGCTCTTGGAGTCTTGGCGTAACTGAGACGGTCACTGGGCTAAGCACTCTGCAGCGGACGGAATGATGGGAACATCGAACCAGCAGGCGATGCGGTCGCGCCTTCCCTGGGATTAATTCGGGATCTACAGTGTGCGGAGTCCCTGACGTCGAACTCAACATCAACTCAGTGCACTCAGTGACCTCAACGGTATTGCTCCAAATTTATACATATCATCTACGGAATAGGTATTAAGCATCAAGGGTCAGATATCAGATGTCAGATATCGGATGTCAGCGTTATTTATAGGCGCAACGCCTCCGTATTTTCGAGTACTTGCTTACTTGCCTCGCTGCTCCGCTGCCCAGTCAGCTCTTGCAGCCATCCGCCACAAGCCGTACGATGAACGCCGCGAAATCGTCTTCACTGTTCCACAAGTCTGAAAATAAAATGAACACTCCCAGTGGGCTTCTGGTTATCCAACTGAGAGTGGTAAGGCACCAGCTAGGCCACAGGCTCTCCGCTTCGAGCAAGCAATACAATACACCACAAGTGCCTAAATGATGATAACTTAGAAAGACTGCAATTCTGTCTCTTTTATAGGATTGGTGAAAATACTATATATAGTTTTGAAGAACCACATAAGCTGACTTTGGATTGGCCAAATTGCCTTTGTGAAGCAGATTCGTGAAATCATAGGTTTTACTTCAGATTGCGCGGCAGGCCATCTAACCCCACCAAGCTTGCTGATCTCTGTCGGTCGCATCGTCTTGAATGGACGAGCGATAGTTAGATCCCCGTCCCCAATCGAGGATACCTGCCGCTGAATGCGTTGACCTTCCCGATCGGTGACCCTCCGCGACCATGACTATTTCTACTTTCCTCCTTGGTCGTACAGGCTATTTGCGCCATCCCGTCGTCCTCCACTTTGCGAGCTGAATTCCTCCCCCCATTATCCAACATCCATTCATAGTCGTTACTTGCAATCCTACCCTGTCGCTCACAAGCACACAGCGGAGGCAGTAACCAACAAAGGTGAAGTTCTAAATTTAGGGGTCTAGGAATATGTTTGTCCTGTCTTGTCCGAGCTTGGAAGCTTTTGACTGTCTCCAGATTCCGGGCTGGCGCAGGATGGTATTTGGAGAACCCCCACTGTATGTTTTTACCATACACGAGTTGCGAGAACCAAAGCATGGGTAATCTCTCATTGTATTACTCGAATTCAGCCTAGCGTGGCTGATCTTGTATGAACTTCTCTCACTATAATCATCAATGGTGCAGGAAGAGACGAGACGCATCGCTATCTCTGCCTCGTACCCCAGACCAAAATGCTTTGAGTACATATGAAATAGTATTGAAACTCCCGCCCCCGGAAGAAACCCGTCAATCCTGAAAACGCCGGCGCCAATATTCTGACATTAAGGAGGCTTACACTTGATTTACAGGGCAATAGCGCCCTTTCGATTCTCTCGCACATGAATAAGTCCTTGGATTCCGCAGAAGACGAAGAAAGCCTGGGTCGATGTTAGCAAGTGTTCGTCAGATTGATTCGAACCGCCCTATGCGAAACGAAGGCGTAACAACTTACCGTATAGACTATGACAGCTGTGAAAATGGTTCCAGCCACTGCTTTGCCTTCTTGGGGACTTGGATCGTTGATCCCGCCAACGAACTCCTCATGGCCGCTTCGGTATAGAACGGCGAGGACACTGAGAATCACGATGGCAAAGACCGAAATGACGGTGCTAGAATCAAACTTCTATATTAGCATACATGAAGACAATGGGACCATTGCGAAGGGCGATGACTCATTTCCAGGAGAACATACCACGACCAAGCGTGCATAGCACTGACAACGGGCTTCATGTTGGCAGAAAAGCGACGCAGGTCTATGTAGAATATTGCAAAAGGTAGAATAGCGCGGATCACAGGCTCGAGGGCACTGCGGCAGATGCTGCTCTTGGGGTCGATGGATGAATGGACTGCTGTGATGACGCCGAGCACTGCGCATTGAGAAGGCGTCTGCCTAAGTGACGAGGCGAAAGCTTATCCACACCCACATCAGTCTGTCGAGCTATCAGCCACAGCTATGTGATTGCGCCACAATTCACCCTTCGCTGCGCCACATCTTCTACACTTGGCACCAAGTGTTAATAGAGGCCTTCGACGTGACAATGTGTACCATGCCGCGAAGATATTATAATCCTCGCGTCGAAGATCGCGTCGGAGATCGCGTTCAAGGTAACCCTTTTAATGAGCTGCTTCCGCTAAAAACTTCGTACCATCTACCCCTCATCTGCATCTGCACCTGCTGTGGACGACTACCTGTGGCATTCTGTCCGACGAGCCTTCTTCGCCACCTTAGTGCCACCGCCTGGAAAAAATTTCAAAACACGTGCAGCAATGACGAATTCTAGCTAAATCAATTTTCTTAATGTACTCCGTAGTTGGTGTCTTCTATAATGGTGTGGCGGTAGCCCCGAGAAGAACAAGACGGGTTCGAGTGGAATCAGGTTGATGCGGGTGTGAAACGAGCTAGCAATGAGCGTCGGTCTACAGGATACGGACGGCAATCAAAAATTTTCCGGAAAGAGGACAGCCCATCGTTTTATTTAGCTCAGCAAAGCGCTTAGGTCAGTCGGTAGTTATGCGCGCAGATTATGAAACACCAGACAACCCCACACAGCCTTGCGACCGTCCAACCCCCCCCCCCCCACCGGAGTCAGCACCAAGGGATTGATTGCATTACTTATCTGGTGCTTGTTGGGGGGGGGGGGAGGAAGGAAGGGGCGATTTTGTTTCGCCAACGATTCGCCAATGAGCCAGAATCTCGTTGGATTGTCACACGTCGGTTCGATTGTAGAAAGCGTGCCTCTGAGGACTTGGCTCAACCAAAGTCACCAACGACAAGCGTCTCACCAATCGACCCCTAAGCCTAGGTTGGATCCCAGGTGTTTGGAAAAGTGCCATCATGTGTGCTCCGTCATGGCTGCCGTCCAGCCGCCGTGAGCCACAGAACGAATCGAACAGCAAGTCACAATTCGTCGAGAGGGCTGGCAATGCTGCGAACTTGGGTTGCGCAGCTCGCTGGGTCGACCACAGCCGTTTACCAGACACCATGCCTCTGGGCCCTTGGATCGTTTTGAAAACATGTGAGGAATTGTAAAGACTCCCTTTCTCACCAACTCTTGAAGCGAAACGAAATGACTCCGTGTGTATCCAGGAGTTGTTTGTCGTATGCAATTCAACTCGTCCGAGCTTCAGCACAAACGTTCAGCCCAGGATAAAACGGTAGCTGAGGGCTGTGCTCCATTTCTTGCATGCAATCTGTGCTCATTTTATAAACAGGATGCATTGTCTTGCTTCCTTTTAATATTAATAACGGGATCCCTCCTCCTGCCTTATTTCTCGTTTCTACTTTTCGTCTTATTGTGTTTGTGGAAATCCGTTTCATTCCTCTTCGTTGTCTTTTACATTCCTCGTATACTTGCATCTTTCCCAGAGTCAACTCGACATCTAACTCAGTCCTGCAAAATTCAGATTTGACTTGTCTCTATCAAAGCAAAAGGGCTTTCATAGGACTCCGTGGCTTTCTTTTCTACTTAGTGGGCGCGACAACAACACGACGGGAATAATTACCACACCCTACAACGGTTCAGGAATCAATATAGGCGTGTCTTCGTGCCAAACGCATCATGCGCTGCACAGCTTCACTCGCAGTCCTCGCGGCAGCCGACACAGCTTTTGCCATCGGGAATGCTTCGATCGTTACTGGCAACCCTACCGACGTCATCTACACAGCAACTCTTCCAGGACAGCCCTTTAGAAACGTGCCCGGGCTCGATGGCAATATCAGAGGATTCATCTCTGCACATGCACCCCCTGATGGTGTCGGTGTGCGGTTTACAGTCAGATTCGAGAACTTGCCGAAGACGGGCGGCCCATTTGGTACGTCACAAAGTCAAGAAAAGAAAACTCTCTCGCATATGTTGGATATCTTCCTTGGAACAAAAGCTAACTCCATGGCAGCTTACCATTTGCATGTTAACAGAGCAATTGATGGAAACTGCACTGCAACTGGTGCTCATCTTGATCCTACCGATCGCGGCGAGCAGCCACCATGTGACCCTAGCCAACTGTCAACTTGCCAAGTAGGAGATCTGGCGGGCAAGTACGGCAAAATAAAGAGCGACCCTTTCATGGCCGAATATGTCGACCAATTCGCGTCGTTGCGAGAAGGGGATCCCGCATTCTTCGGACAGCGGTCATTTGTCATCCACCTCGCCAACAGCACTCGTGTTACATGTGCGGACTTTGTCAAAAACCGGCCTGTAGTCCATAATGCCTCGTCCGCAAATAGAAATTCCACATCTACCTTTTCGGGAAACACGACTGCAACATTACCTCCAACTGTAACGGGGACGACTGGAAACTATACAATGCCGATACCAACTGTGACACTTGCCGGAGCTAGTGCTGTGGCTCCTGGGTTGATAACTTGCTGGGCGATTGTGATGGTATTGCTTCTTGGCGTTCTATGATGAAGCACTAGTCTCCTGTTTCATCTTGTCTTAAGTTAATAGACTTATGTAATGTTTTATGAGACGAACAATCTTTACACATGTTCTTAAGACCGTGCCGTAAGCACTTGCGGTGAAAGGATCAGGTGTACATAAGTCCAGTGAGAAAGGACGCGAAATTCTCGAGGCCCAAGCATGATCACAAATGCGCTCGCGGTACATCGGGGCATAGACCGTCTTGATATGCTGCCGTCGGGGATATTGTTGAGGATGCACGTGATCTTGACCAGAGAATCTTGAAATCTATCATGACCATCGTGCATTCCTCATGCTCATGTCGCCAGCAGGCGACTCATTCCTTCCCACTTCATGCACATTGGTCTAGCATTTCAATTCGATCCATGGCTATTCATCGTCTCGGGACCAATAATCTCATCATCTGCACTATGTCGCCAACCGCATAGCAAAGCCCCCAGTTGCACACGGTAAGAGCAAACCGCGGAATCGACTGGTAAATGAAGGACAGTTTTAACGACTTGAGTGAACCGCTGTGGGGAAGACTTTTCGCTCGTCTCGCTCGGAATTTTTACTTCAAACATGGCCAAGGCAAAAGGAAAGTATTCTCAAAAGAGCAGCACGGCCGAAAACGGTACCTTGTCCTCGTTAAATGAATCGAATAATGCACAGGCTGAGTCTTCTACGCAACTTGGGTCGAAAACGGCCAAACTTAAGAAGACCCTCTCATCTGCCACTTCCAGCTCGTTGGTCATATCACGAAATAAGTGAGTAGGCAAAGGAGAAGGCTTCACGCCTGGCTAGGCTGCCAAGAACGAGCAAATACAATTGTCCGGACTAGGAAGCGCATCGCTAATATTTTGTTTTCGCCTCTAGGCATTGGCGCTACATATCATCTTTCCATGGAGCCTGGCTTCAGCTGCCGATTGAGATTGTAGAAATTGTGGCCAATCTGAACTACAGCACGCCGCGGCCCCGTCCCATGGACCCTGCTGTCGTTTTTGATGTTCTCAAGGTGCGCAAGAACGTGGACGAAGCCACGGCGTTAGCCGTCGGCGCTGCCAACGACGTTGCTTCATCTACGCTGGTCAACGTCAACAGCGGGCTTCCGCATCCGAACGCTCTCGGCCACGGGGCGAAGCTAAGCAAAGAGCGAAAGCAGCGCATGCGAGAGCTCTCGTGCCAGAAGCTCGCTCGAGCCTATCGGCTAGACGAGATCGCATGCAGCGTGGTCACGATGCAAGGAACGTCTGCTTTGGAAGCCGTCGGCGGTCTAGTATTGCAGCGCAAACGGGACAATCTGGATGCCAAATACTGCCACTTCTTTCTCGAAAAGATCCCCTCTCGCCAACTGGTCGCGAGCACTAGTCTGGAGCCGTTGACAGAAATCATCGCCTCAGGCCACGCGCAGATAGAGGCGCTGCGAACCAGGGCCACCGTGAAGATATTCCAGGATGACTTTGATGGGGCAATCGAGGACCTTACCGAGGGACTCAGGCTATCTCGGTGTCGCGAATTGGTCCATCCCTTTGACCCCAATGCTTCAAGTCGCCTGAATGCCGAAGCTAGACCAAAGTTCAGAAACCCGAGTAGTGTGCTGTCTGAAGATGAGCAGCCCACAGGCTTGGTAGAGCAGCTGCTGTTCCAGCGGGCCATGGTATATCTGACGCAAGCATGTCAGTTGGTCGACAGCAGCTTCGCTCCTGCAGATCAAGAGGAAGGCCAAGAAATGACCAACGCGAGGCACGAATGCCGTAAGCATATCAAGTCGCTAGCGAAGCGAGCTCTCAAAGACTACATGTCATTCCTCTCTCACTTCGACTACTCTCCAAACTTGCCCAAGCTGTTCATGACAGAGTTCCACAGGGACATTGCCATCGCGGCCAAGCAAGCTAAATCATCAACCAGCTATAGTACCCTTAGCCACGACCACATCATCTACAACGTTACCGAGCTATTTGCGCCAACTCACCCTCCCCATCTCCCCGTGTATCCTCCCCCTGCTCCATCCTCCTCATCCGATAACGAGACAATGGGCTCGGGAAACGACACCACTACTCGAGAACTCGTCACATATCATCCACTCCTCACAGAAGCACTTCACGCTACGCTCCTGTGCCACTGCCTTGTCCAGACATCAATCAAGGAACTCCAACGTCACGCCAACATAGTAGCTCGCCTCGTGCGCTTATGCGACGGGGATCCCATCTTCCGCGAGAGCAGATCGGCCGCCCGAACGGATTGGGTGGAAACGCTCCGCCGCACAGACAACTGGATAAACCTCAGCGACACCTGGGAAGTCCTGTGTGCGCCAGAGTCCCGAGCCGAGCAACAGGCCGATCCTTTCTCCGCCGCCGCGGCCTCTCTGCTACAACGTGATGGTTCACCCTCGCTAGCGCCAGGTGCTAAACCCCAGCCCACTCCCGCACCTCCCAAGACAAATCCTTTTCCGTTCGGAGGGCCTGTTCCCTCCGGCACGACAGAGTTCAAGACGAGCTATGAATCCTCAACGCCTCACGGCCGTCTTCCAGATGATTCAAAGGATTACCCTTACATCACGGAGCGAGCGATCGCCATTTCCCGCTGGGTCCGCGACGCACCCACCGTAACTGGCATGTCGAAGGGCAAGAAGAGATCCAAGAAGGCCAGCGCCAAGGACAAGGACAATGAAGTAACTCATGCCATGGATGGCATGACGCTGGACAAACGTGCAGACCAGTAGTCCTTAATCCTGTACAGCTTATTCTGTACTGCGAACGCTTCTCTAGCGAAGAGTATAATATCTCGTATGAGGATGCAAAAGCTCAAGGAATAGTCACATGGTGTACATTAACAGCTTTAGAGGAGAGTACGCCGCCACGCTACAACGCAGTCTTGGAGACTCAAGTCGCGTGAACAGTTCTTTAGAGAAAAATCGTCATTTTCATAATGGGGAATTTCATATCATGTGTCCATGATCTCAGTTATTCCGAAGATATGCACAAAATCCCATGTAGTGCGATAACGCTACCGCAGCTGAGAGATGCCCTTTACACCCATTATAATCAACATTGTTACGTCCAAAACAAAGATCAGATGAGTCCGGCAGAGCTACAGTACATACGCCTATGCCAAGTTCGTAGCTATCATAATGGCAATTGGGCCTTAGTGCCACCGTACATCCGCCATATTATTGCCCGCATTCAAAAAAGCATCAATGTCGCCTACACCTTGCGTTTCCAAAGCGTTCATGAGTTCCATTTGCTGAGACTGGGTGAGACTGCCTTGTCTGCCTTGGACGAAGCCATATGGGCCGTGGGCGTCAAAGTCAGCCGCTATGTGTTGGAGACCGCCCAACGTTGCTGTGGGATTCTCGGCAAAAGTATGAGGTATAACATCGTTAAAGAAGTTGCTGCTCATTTGGCCAAAGTTGTAAGGCGAGATGAAGGGTGCGGGCGGAGAGAACCAATCGGCTGCGGAAGAGGTGACTGGAAGCGGTCGCTGAGGTACTGATGGCCTTGTTGCAGTAAAACTTGGCACCACTTGAGCAGTCGGCGCGGCTGTGGGCGGCGACATGTGGTCTTGCATAGGAACCACTCGAGGAGCCGAGGATGGCCCTGACAATGTAGAAGGGTGTAGTGACATGTTGGGAGGCGACAAGGTTGTGTTGGAGGCGGCGGTGACCGGTATTGTGCCGGTTTGAATCGAGCCTGGCGGTGTTGGAGCCTGCGACGAGCTTTGATGGATCGAAGATGTCGTAGTGTGATCTGGGCTTGTGGTTGCTGCAGGTGCAACAGCGGCCCCATGTAACATGTCCTCTGGTGCCCCCTCAGGTGGGAAATACGAAAATCTTCTTCCAGTTGAATCCGTCGCCGGGCTGCAAAAGATGGAATTGGATCGAAACGTTGGTTGAGGTGGTAAGTAATTTGAATCAAAGGTATAAGCGTTCATGGACTCGGGCGGTGAGTCGAAAACAAATCCAAATTGTGGCGGATTCAAGTAGGAAAGCTGGTTTCCATGGTGAACATAGCTCTCAGGCGATGATTGTGCCTCGGTGGCGGATGAAGGACTGGCAAAGGAGAACGTAGGTTGTTGACTATCGGGACTTCTGTCGTAGCTTTGTAAGCACGCCTTAGAAATGACCGAGTATAATTGAGAAGTGTATCCTGTGCCTGGCCACCGTTCAACGCATTCATCTAAACATGACAGGGCTTTGTTGACTAACTCCTCGGTCTCCTGTTTAGGATGAGCTTGTCGTATATCTGCAAACGATGTAGACCAAAGCAAAACATTTAGGCTCGACGTGAGCATGACGAGGGACAACCAGTTTATGCTAACGAGACCACTGCCAATTTGTTTCTGCATTACGTCAATCACAAACTTGGAGCTTTCGAAGCAAATGTTGGCGGCGTTGATGGAAGGCTGTGGGATCTGCGGACAAGGTCGATACAAAACGATGCGCCCGTGGTGATACAAGCAGGATAGCCTTACAACTCGGGGATTAGCTCCAGACATTGACGAAGACGTCTTGCGGACATACCATGAATGACTCCAATGTATACTTGGAGGGGTACTGTCTAACCACGCCTGCAGCTTCGTATCCATATCGCTAAACCAAGGGCTCGAATCATCATTCGGCTCTGATCGCTTTTGTTCATATAACGTTCTTCTAATTTCTTCTAGTATTTCTCTTGATTTGAACACTTGAATGGCGACGCATTTCCGTTCACTCTTCGGACCTGCACCGATTCCGTTGGATGTTATATACTCATCGTCAACGTCTGAGAAGAAGGCTATATCCAGTTTGTCATTTCGGGTTGCAAAGCTGCTGGGCCGGCCCATGTAATAAGAAAGTCCAAAGTCCATCATTGCCACAATCCAAACGAGGCGTCGGCGCATATCAATTGTTTGGGGATCTGTGTTGTAGCCTGCCGCAATATTCTTCTCGTCTGTCAAGCCTTCTTGTTGACATATCCGGGTTGCAAGGCCGATGACATAGTAAACCGGTGTTCTTGTTGGCGTAAGAAGGGAGTAATGTCCAATTAGAATGAGACACTGCAGAGTTTTCAAGTCTTTTGGTCGTATGAGGACTTCTGCGTGCTGCATAGCCGATAGGTAATAGCTATCTGCCAGGCCGGCGTACTGCAGATCAAATTTTTGGAGTGCAATGGCAATGACCATGCGAAGAACAAAGTTCTTGTATGGGTCCTCATCCCCACGATAGACTGCTTCCAGATCGTCCTGGAAGTTTTTCTCATGCAAAACGGGCCAGAACAATTGACCTAGAAATGGGAGTCCAGTGTCAGGTTGTGTTTAGTCATATGGCGCCTTTTCGATGCAAATATCTTACCTTTTTGGTTGTACAGTTCAACGAGCTTGTCCATGGTGGCACGAGTTGGCAGGCCCTCAGCAGGTCGTTCACTAAGCATAGGATAACTCTTTTTCCGACCATTCTGCGCACAAGTCACTTGAATGGACTGCATGCGATTTTGACCCCTCGCCCTGACTTCCGGAATGATGTCTGATATGCGACTCGAGGCTGTATACCTCTTGGCCTCCTCCATCAAAAGCCGTATCATAGCAATTCCACTACTGGGTCCTAAGTACGTGGAAGTTTCATCACCAGATTTTAGTCTGATCATCCCCCCTGGCCGCACAATATCCTCGGTAGTGAAAGGGTAGTCGCTGTCTTCATCTGTATATTGCGCAAGCTCGGCCTCCAAGGCGTGAACTTTATCCTGGAGTTTGACGACATAGCACCGATTGATCTTCTTACCCTTGGCCGTGTCAAGATACTCGCATGTAGAGCCGGATCTTTCGCATGGGAGACATCGAGGTAATGTCGGATCACAGCGGGTTTTACGCTGACGGAAGAAAGATTAGTATGAGTTTAGACGGGTTAAAGCAAGCCGAACGTTGAGAAAACGTGTGCATTGTGGGGAGACATACTTGACGACAGCGACAGCACGCTGTTAGCGTGTGAGCAACACGCTGGCCAGATCTGCCCGCTTCGAGTACATCTTCCTGCTGTCTTGCAGTTTTCTGATATTGAAGATGGTATGACTGGGCTGGGCGCGGCGGCACGGATCCAAGTCCTTGTCGGAAGATGTGGCCTGGGTCCATGACTTACAGCAACAGATCGATCGCGAGACAATTGAACAGTTCTAATTGAGTTGGATGGATAGAATTTTAAGAGCGGGGGAGATGCTGGAAACCAAAGAGGGCCGACTCGGAAGGAGCGAACTATCACATGTGCCGGTGCGCTGTTTTTCGACAAGACTTCAGGTCCGCTGGTGGTCGGAACTGGACTACTGATCAGATGGTCTTGGCAACGTAGTAGCTTCGCTCATGTCAAACAATATAAACATTCGGAGGCCATGGAAGCTTGGTTGTGCACACGCGATAAGGTACGTCTGTAAAGGACAATGACACCGCAACGTGAGGACGAGGAAGCAGCCGGGACTGAAAAGGTTTATTCGCAATGGTCTAATAAAGACAAGCCAGGGCAGACGACGGCGCAGGACCGCAACTTTTGACTTTGAAGCGGATTGGGTTGACTGAGCTGAGCATATGGCTCTGAGGATACAAGTCACGGCAACCAAGTAATTACTAAGGGGCGGACGCGGTGCAATTGAAAGCGACAAGATGAGGTTGGTCAAAATGCTACAAGCTGCTGACAGCAGCCTAATACCTGAATTACCGCACGCAGAGTTCCAGCACTGGTACTGATTGTTATTAGTACTGATACATACTGGCACTGATACTGGTACTGATACCGATACTCGTACTGACGCTAACGCTAACCATTACCCACAGGCGGAAGTGTGCGGAACACGGCTGCCTTTGGAAAGGACGACCGGGGGATTGAGACTATTACCATAGATGCTGATTGGCGGGAACACCAAGATGTCCCAGGCCTTAGCTTGCACGCGTTGCACTAACAGCCGAGCCGAGCTCCCAGGACCCAACCGAACTGGAGCTATGTATACCGTGGCGGGCCTAGGACCCTCAAGGTGGAGACAGTTTAATCCGATAGCAAAGGCCCTGAAATCGTAGAGTAACTACCGAACTAAACTGTCCCCACCGCACCTTGTCATTAATGGCCTTATGGGGTCAACAATCGACACCCGCATGCATCTGGACCACGGACTTGTACATGCACTTGCCACTACATGCGCTTGCCGCGTTTTGTCCGCCTTGACACAGCCCGAATCCTGAGTCGAATCTCGGCTTTCCATGTCGCCCAATACCCTCTGCAGTTCTGAGTATTGCATACATGGTTTCGAGGAGCGTACGAGAAATGCAACAAGAAAACAGGGAGAGCATCGGCATGGTCCATGGTCCCTTGTCCCTGGTTCTTTTCTTTTCTTTTTCTATTAAAAAAAAAAAAAATGATGGCCATTGAGACTAGTAGGGCAGTGAGATATTAGAGTTTGGTGAGGGGTCGACGATAACTCCAGG
>JFHB01000242.1:0-42983 GCA_000729835.1 Atkinsonella hypoxylon
TATATTAATAAAGGTCTTTAGATTTATAAGATCTACTAAAAACTTAAGTTTTTAAAAGGCTTTTAGTTTATTATTTATATTAGTAATTCTATTACTATTAATAATAAAACCTAATAGTTAAATAGCTAAGTAGCTTATAAATAACTTCTTTATAGTTATTATTAACTTATTTTTCTTTAGAATTAATAAAACTATATTAAGGTATATAAAGTAGTCCTTAGTAAAATTAAAGAATACAATAATATTATTAATATAGATTTATATAAAATATTAATGCTTTTAAAATAATTAATCTATATATTATTAAGTAAAAGCTAGTATATTCTTAAAGCCTATAAGCACTATATTTAATGCTTTTAATCTTTATTTTAATATTACTATTATATAAGATTAGTGCTTTTATTTTATAAAAAGCTAGTAAAAAAACCTTAATATATTAAAGAGTAAAAATATCTTCTTACTATATATATCTACTATAATATTTAATTAATCTAGTAAAGAGTATATATTTAGTATTATTACACTATTAAGTAGCTTTATATTAACTATAACTTATTCTTTTCTTTTTATTAGGGTTTTAATCTATACTATAAAGGCTAAGTAGGCTATAGCTACTAAGTTATTTAAATATAATATCTTTCTACTTAAATACAGCTTATTATAGACCTTATTTAATTTAGCTTTATCTTTAGCTTTTAGTAGGTAGATTTAAATAGGTTTTAGCTGCTTCTACTATTTATCTACTAAATCTACTCTTATATACTAGTCTTTAGGTATAGAAATAATACCTTTATTATAATAAATATTATATTTATCTATTAAGTTAATAAGCTTAGCTATAACGTTTAGGTTTAAGTTTTCTACCTTAATCTTATATTTATTATAAATATATAGTATATCCTTAAAACAAGAGATTCTATATATAAAGATACTATTATTAACTTTCTTAAGGTTAAATCTACTACTATTACCTTTTTTCTATATTTTATAATCTTTTATAGATAATAGACTATTATTAGGTGCAATATTCTTAGAAAAATATATATATAAATTAAATAGGTTTATAATTATATAGTTAGCCTTAAGCTCTTTATTATACTAAAGATAAGTAATCTTTTAATTTTTCTAAATTATAATAAATTTATCTAAATAGTTATAAGCTACTATTTATTCCTAGTTAGTTATACTAAGTAATATATTTAGAATAAGGTTAGATTTTAAGTATATATAGTAGGCAGTAGCCTTCTTATTAGCTAGTACCTTCTTCTATTTAACTAGAATATATTTCTACAATTTTAGTGGAATTATTATAGCTTATACTGCTGTTACATTTTAATGTAGAATCTTTAAAATTAGTTAGAAGATACCTATTTCTATAACTATATTATAAATAAACTTAATAGTAGCTTTAGAACAAATAAAATCGATTTTAACACTATAATTATAGAGGAAGGTTAAGCCTAGAAGGAGCTTTAGTCCTAAGTTACTTATTATATTAGCTATAACTGTAAAATAGCTAGTTATAGGTATACTATATATAGATCTAGGGATATAGAAGTTAAATATAGCTATCTTAGAGATATAGAAGGATAATAGCACTTTAGTAACTAGTTTTAGCTCTATTTTTACCTATTTTATATTTTAACTAAACTAAGTTAACTATACTTTATTAACTAGCACTAAAGAGGTTTTAGTATTTAGGTAGATTTAATATAATAGTTCTTTATTATAGAACTAAATAGAAATCTTTAGGAAGGAATTTAACTTTAGAATGCTAAATTTAATAATCTATAGCTTTATAACTACTTTAACTACTTATTCTATTTAGATTCTCTATAAATTCTTTTAGTTTACCTCTATTTAAACCTTCTTCTTTTAGTTTTCTTTACTTTTAGTAAAATAGGTTTTAATAAAGTTAGATTTTAGGCTAGTTAGTAGCTTATTAGTATTAACTATTTCTTCTTCTTCTATTAGCTAGTATTTATAGCTTTTAAGGTACTTCTTATAGTTTTTCTAGTTAGATTTATCTTTAAATGTTATTATATAGGTATATTCCTTATTATTCTATAGTAAGCTCTATTATTAAAAACGTTAAAGCTACTAAGAATACTGCAGCTCTAGCTAATAATTCTAGCTAGCCTTTAAATTCTAGTTCTACTAAAGCTAGAGTTACTGCTCTTTTAGCAGCTAATTTCTTTAGTTTTATAGTAGGTATTAAGTATAATTATTCTAGTAATTTTTATAGAATAAAGGCTAGAACTAAAATTAACTATTACTTTTATTCTAGTTAGCTTAGTTACCTTAAGCTACTTTATTGTTTTTAAAGTCTTTATTGTTAAATTTACTTTAAGTATAGTAGGTATTAGTACCTTCCTTATAGTCTCTTAATTTTTATTGTTTTCCTAGATCCTTTAGGTATTCTTATAGATCCTTAACCTTATTATTTACTATAGTAATATATATAGACCTTAGGTCTTTTACTATTAGAATTAAGTATAGCTATTATAATCCTAAGTATAGCTTATAATAAAGTCTTAAAAGGAGCTAAAGATTAATATAGTAGTTTTACTATTTATATAGATATATTAGAATACTCTAGAGGTAAATTCCCTAAATAATTTTTCTTTAATTATATCTTACTCTATAAACTTAGCTAAATCTAGCTATATTATTGCATTCTAGATCTATATACTAAATTC
This sequence comes from Atkinsonella hypoxylon, assembly GCA_000729835.1. Taxonomy (NCBI): domain Eukaryota; kingdom Fungi; phylum Ascomycota; class Sordariomycetes; order Hypocreales; family Clavicipitaceae; genus Atkinsonella; species Atkinsonella hypoxylon. The sequence goes on from JFHB01000242.1 coordinate 2,700, forward strand.
TTTATAAATAGTAGTATAAATAGAGTTTAAATTACTAAAAATAGCTATTTTTTTATAGTAATCTAAATACTACTTATACTATATTAATGCATTCCCTTTAAAGAGAGTCTAGAGCTTAATATAAATAGCTTTTTAGGCGTTAATTGCACTATAGCTATAGTAGTCTTTAATAGCTTAAATCTATAGCTCTATATTATAAAAAATAGAGTGCTTTTCTTTATATAAAATTAGCTTATAGATATTTCTATTGTTAAAGAGCTTAAAGTAACTAATATTAGTAATCTTCTATATAGAATCTATTTATTCCTTAGGGGTTTAGAACTATATATTGCTCTAATTATTCTGCTTTTAATATAGATTTAGCCTTTTACCTACTAGATTTAGCTAGAGATTATTGTTTCTAATATAGTATAGTGCCTATTAATTTATATACTAATATTTAAAGTTACTAAATACTTAATTCTAGTCTTTTTTAGTATTTTAGCTTTTCTTAGCTTTACTATTATAGTATTACTCTAATAGATTCTTTAGAAATTATAGTAGCTTCTATTCTTTTAGAAAAGTACTAAGGTGCCTAAAGTATCTCTATATTATATAGTTTCTTTTACTTAAGAGTTGCTTTTAACCTTACTTCTAGTTCTAGTTATCTTTTAGGGATAAGTAAGGATTAAAAGCCCTTTACCTATAATCCTTAGGTTAGAAGCCTTATTAGGTATAGTATTGCCTATTGTATTTATTTTAAGGCTTAAGTGTAGTCTCTATTTTCTAGGCTAAGTATTATTGCTCTACCTAAAGAGCAGTAATTTTGTTGTTTAATTCTCTCTATAATCTACTAATTTTATTAATTAATTCTTCTCTAATTCTACTAATTTACCTACTAATTTCTATAGAAAAACCTATAAGCTATTCTAGTAAAGGGCTCTACTTAATGCAGCAGTCCTAGAGGCGCAAGTAAATTAAGCTTACTAGCACTAGGTTGCAACTAGCTTAAGCGTTCTTACTGCTACCTAACTTAGCTAGTTAATAATGTATATAACTATATAGCAGCTAATAGCAAGTAAGGCAATAGTAAGAGCTATAGAGCAGCGCTAAAGCGCTACTAGTGCAGTAGAGCTAAAGGCTCCTTACTTCCTCCCTCTCTCTCTCTCTCCCTCTCCCCTACTACCTAAGTATACGCATAGGTATATATATATATATATAGCAATGCTGCTATAGCTATTAGCCTAGCGCAGCAGAGCACCTACTGTTTATAATAGAGACCTTACTAGGGCCACTTAGGCTCTATAGCAGCATTCGTTATAGAAGCACTAGGGTTTTCCCCCCTACTATAGGGTTTTTCTACAGTAGATTAGTTACTAAGCAGGGGTTCTAGCTCTCTAGTGTAATTTAATAATTCTAGTAAAGGGTTCTTTTTTCTAAGTAGTTCTACTACTTCCTTTACTTTATACTTTAGCCTAAAGGTATAAAACCTTTAGTAAGCTTATAAAAGCAGTAAGATTTTAGCTAGTTCTTTAATTAGTAAGTTCTTCCTAGTAGTTTAAGGTATATCTAATAGATCTAGGTCCTTAGTAAGCAGTATAAATCTAAATCCCTATACTTACTTTCCTTTAATATTCTAGGTAGAACTAGCACTAGCTTTATAGATAGTATTTTCTAAGCTATTAGATCTAGATAATCTAGCCTTAGCTTTTCCTTTTAGCATTACTATTAGTAAATCTATAAGGAGTTTAGTAAATTTAGCCTTATTAATAATTCTATTAATCTACCTCTATACCTACTATACTATAGAAGCATTAACAGTATTCTAGTAAGAAGGTAGTTCTACTAGCTTAAATTAGTTATATAATTTAAGCTGTTTATTAATAAATTTATAGTAAGTAAAATAAAGTAGTAAGCTCCTTTTTTCCTAAGGTATAAAATCCCTTTTTTAAATCTAGAAATCTAGATTTTAACAGTAAAATTTATAGAATTAGTGTATAGTTTTAAGTTCTTTATTAGTAAAAGGAATATAATTCCTTCTACTAAGCTCCTTCTAAAGTTACTCTATCTTAAATATTGCGATTTTAGCTTTTTAAGCTTAAGAAGGGTTAGCAACAATTAGAAGCAATTGCTACTACTTATTACAAATAGATCTAATGTAGGTTTATTAGATATAACTATAGGTTATTAGATTTAATAGGTTATATAATAATTTGTAAGAGGAGTTGTAAGAGCTTCTGTAAGAAGTATTTAATAATAATGTTCTAGTAAATAATTGTTAATTGTTTAATTTAACTACCTAAGCATTGCTTCTGACTACTTATATATAATTGCAGTCACGTGCGCTAGTGACCTGCGGGTCCGTAGGATTATCCCGTAACACCTAGTATTTAGATTAGTAATAATGCTAGCTCTTTTGTATTAGAATTCCTAGAAACAATTAATAAGCTAACTAGTATAAAATATTATTATAGAAGCTCTTTACACCTATAAACCTAAGGAGCTATAGAAATTATAAATTAGAAATTAAATTAGAAGCTAAGATTCTATATTAATTAATATTAAAGGCAGTAAAGTGTTTACCTTTCTGCTTTAAACTTTATATATAATATCTTATAGCACTTATTATTAAATATATATTCTCTTTAGGTATTATTAAGTTAACTACTATAGAATCTATTAGAATTAAATAATAAACTATTTAATCTTATTAATTTAGAAAGAGTATAAGCTACTTAAAATATTATTATATAAATAAAGGAGGTATAAGACCTTATATAGTAAAATATAGTTAAAGCCTAAAAGGTATAAAAGAACTAAGCTAATTAGAAAAGAAGAGAAGTTAACTTTAATGTAAGCAATAAAGTCTATATATAGAAGAAAGGCTTTATAACTTTAGCTCTAACTACCTAACTTAATTCTTAATATACTAGTCTATAGTTAATAATTAAAAAGAGAGGTTATAGCTTTATTTTAGATATTTTAGGCTAGTTTAAAGGGTCTTTATTGTTTTATACAAATAGGCTACAAAAAGCATTAATTAATCTATTGCCTTAGCAGCTAATAACACTAAAGAAACTATAAGAAATCTAGAGCTAAATAGAATATAAAGTTAACTAAGTACTAGCCTTTAGATTAAAGAGTTAGAATAAAACCTTAGAATATTAGGTTAGTTAAAAAGGTTATAACCTAGATAATTAATAGTATCTAGCAAGGAATTTAGCTAATACAGCATTAGCTTTAGTAAAATTTTATAAGAAGTATCTAGATACTATAGAACTACTAGTAAGACTACAGGAATAGTTAGTTGCAGCTACTAATAATAAAGCTATAGTAAAACATAATAATAACAATATAACTACTAAGGATGCTATAATAAAGAGGAAAATACCTATACAATTATTGAAATTAATAGGGATTACAGGACTAGATATCTAAGAGGGTAGTGGTCTCTTAGATTTAGCATCTGTAATTGCTCCTAGCAATTATCACGTAGTGGAAGCAGCAGCGGCCTAAATCAAGCTGTAGTATATAGTACTAGATCACGTAAAGGCAATAGATAACTGTAATAGTGGTATCTTTATATTGAGAGCGCTGTAATAAATAAGTTAGTAAGAGTAGGATCTTGAATCTTTCTAGTCCCTTATAGACCTACTAACTATATTAGCAGGCTGTAGTCGCTAAAAGGGGCTTATAGGCTACTTTATAATTTCCGCAAAAAGATTTACTATATAAAAACAAAAAAATCGACTTACAGCTATATAAATAAGACGCTTATGTGCACAATTTAACAAATTTTACTAATAATAAGTAACCCTTATAAGCAACTCTATCTAACAATTATACTATTAGATAGCCCTAATTCTTAGCTTTTAAATAGTATACTTCTTGAATTTCTACTATTACTAGTTGTGGAGAAAATCGCTGTTAAAGTTAACTATAGGTTAGGCAACTTTGCCTTAGTTAATTCTAGATGTTTTACATCTAGTAACAGCGATATCTCTACTAAAAATCAACGTAATAAGACCTAGTTAGGGTTACGTAATAGAGCAACTAACAGGCAACTAGCAAGCATAAAAATAGGCTATATAGGGTAGCTTATTTTTAACACTCCCTCTAGAAATGTAAGAAGTAACTAGTTCTATAAGCAACTTAGCTCCTTTAAAGGATATCTAAGTTAGAATTAACTAACAAAATACAGTACTAATAACAGAACTAAATAATATAACTAATTCTAGCAATTTTAGGGTAGTTATAGTTAAATATAACTAGTTATTGTTAATTGTTTTTGTTGTTTTCGATTTTTAACTGTTTTTTATTGCTTTTCGATTTTTTAAGTGTTTTTGTTGCTTTTATAAGCTAGCTAGAAAGCTCTAGTAACTTAATAAATTGTTAATGCTTTTAAATAGCAAGAGGCTTAGTTAGGCTATCTACTAGCATCTAATTTATATTAATATAACTAACCTTAGCTATACCTTTATAAATCTTTTCCCTAATATAGTTAAACTTTAAAAGGGTGTGCTTAGTCCTACTATATAACGTTAGGTTGTAAGCAGTAACTATAGCGCCTTAATTATTACACCTAATAGGAATAGGAGGGGTTAAAGGCAGCTTTATCTCCTTAAAAAGGCTGTAGAGCTACTCTAATTCCCTAATAGCTTTAAATAATACATTAGATTCTGCTTCTAAAGTAGAAAGAGCAATAGTACTAGCTTTTTTCGATTTCTAGCTAATAGGTCCACTAGCTAGCTTATATAGATAAGCATAGGTTAATTTAGAAGAGACTTTATTACTAGCAAAATCGCTATTATAATAACTAAGGAGGGTCTTAAGTACTTCTTTAGAGCTAGAAGCTTTAGAAGAAGACCCTATAGGGTGTGGACTAGAACGCTTATAAATAATAGTAAAGCTTCTAGTACTACTTAAGTACCTTAGGAGGTGCTTAGAGGCATTTAGGTGCTCTATATAGGGCTTAGCTAGGAAGGTTGATAGCTACTGAACGGAAAAAGCAATATTAGCCCTAGTTAGCAACATAAGGTACATTATAGTGCCTATTATGCTCTAATAAAGCTTATAATCGGTTTTTAAGAGGAGTTTTGTAACTAGTTACTTTAGAATCCCCGGCTGTATAGGGATAGAAGCTAGCTTAGCATCTAGCATTTTAAATCTTTCTAGGGCTTTAAGGATATATTAAGATTAGTGGATTTTAATAGACCTTTTAGACCTATTATGGGTGATTTGTACACCTAGAAAGAATTCTGCTGGTCCTCTATCTTCTATTAGATAAGCTTTATATAATAGCTTCTTTAGCTTATTAATATAGCTTAGGTTTAGACCAATTAGAAGATAGTTATCTACATAAGTAGCAATATATATAGATGTAGCTAGGTTATAAAAGACTGCTGGGTCTGATATAAGAGGTTTAAATCTATGCTTTTGAAGTAATTCTGTTAGAATTTGCTGCTATTCTCTAGGACTTTGCTTTAGACTATAGAGGGATTTTTCTAGCTTAATTACTTGCTCTTTAGAGGGCTTATAATTATAGCTTTTTAGTAGCTTAGCTACTAATAGCGATGCTTGCTCTGCAAATTTAACGAATCTATCTAGGATTTCTATATAAATAGCTTCTTTTAGCTTACTATTTAAAAACGCTCCTATAAAATCGATTTGCTCGACTTCCTAGTTATTAAAAGCTGCAAGAGCTAATAATATACGCCAGCTAGGAGGAATACTAGTTGCAGCAAAGGTCTCTAGATAGTCTTAACCTTCTATTTGCATAAATCCCTTAGCAATAAGGCGGGCCTTATATTTTATAGGATTATTTTCTTTATTCTTCTTTAGCCTATAAACAAGCCTATTCTTTAGAACTCTTTAGCCCTTAGGTACTTAGTCTTTCCCTATAAATTTAAAGGTTCTAGCAGCTAATAGCTGCTTAAATTCGCTATAGGTAGCTTCTATTTAATGCTGCTTAGCAGAGCTTTTTAGGGCTTACTTCTACATGTTAGGAAGTTTATCCTTATTACTATTAGAAGTAATAGCTGCTTTAGTCCTTACCTTAAAGCATAGATCCTTAATTAAGGAAAATATATCTCTATCTAGATCTATAGCATTAGCATCAATAGATTTAGCTTTAGCTTCTATAGGTTCTATATTAGCCTAAGGGGCTTCTATAGTTATAGGGGCTTTAGGGGCCTCTATAGCTTCTATAGGGTTGCTTAGTAGAAGAGCTTAATCTATAGGTTCTAGTGGATAATTTAGTACATCTAGATAACTAGGATAAGGATACTTAGGAGTATAATTATCTACTAATTGCTGGTTATTGATTTCTCCCTCTAAAGGATTATCTACTATAGAACCAATAGGAACCTTAGGGATGCTCTATAAAATAGAACCTATTCCTTCTATAATTTTAACGAAGCTAGTCTTTATAACAGCTTGTTTAGAGGGGATGTATATTAGATATACATTAGAACCTAGTGTAGCTAAAAGTCTACTAGGAATAGTTCTTTTAGCTAGCTTCTACAACCTAGATCGTTGTTCTAAAGGAATTAGAACTTCGCAATAGGAGCCTATAGCCCTTATTTTAGTAAAATTAGGCTTATAGGTCTTAAAAGGCTCTAAATTAGCTAGATATAGCTGTTTAGGACTTAGTAGTTTAGTACTATTCGCAGTAGTATTAACTAAATCCACTATAGCAGAAAGGATGTAAGACTATAGATATAGAGGTAATTGTAACCACTATAGGGTAGCACGTAAACGGTCTAGAAGTACCCTTATAGCTCTCTCTATTAGCCTATTCTGTTTATAAATATAGGGGCAAGAGGTGCTAAAGTAAATACCCTTAGAAGATAGCTAAGCTTGCAACCTAGTATTAATTTCTATACTACTATTAAAATAAAGGTGTTTAGGGTAGCAGTTATACTGGTTCTTTAATTCCTTAAAGAAGCCTTTAATATAGCTATAGAGAGTAGAACTTATCTTTATTAGCTAGATTAAAAGACTACTTATACCGTAATTTTCTATTAATTAGAAAAAGAACTAGAGGCCTTTTATTGTGCAGTATAGGCTCTATTTTAACAGTATCTCCCTCTATAATATCTAAACATCTAGGGGGGTTAGGAATAGTACGCTTGCTAGGTCTTCTAACAACTTTAGCTTAATTGTAAGCTAGGCAGTTAAAATCCTTTTCCTTAATTTTTGTAAAATTAGGAATACCTTTAGTAATAGAAGCAGTCTTCTTTAGTAAAGGGAGTCCTATATGCTTTAATCTAACGTACTAAGTAGTAGCTAATTCTAGGAGCTTCTTATAGGAAGAAGAAGCAGTAGTAGGAGAATTACTACTAGAATTATCATTAGAGCTAGCTTCCTGTTGCTCCCTATCTTGCTAGATCTATCAAAAGTAGCTTCAACACCAGTGCCAAAAGTGGCCACAACACCAGCGATACTAACATCGCCAGCTTCATGCAACATCAGCTCCAACAGCTGTTACTAGCACAACTACTCCAACAGTAGCACAACAAAGGAACTTAGTTACAACAACTAAGTGTAGGAAACAAGTAGGTGTAGTGGACTAGGATAGAATACAACAGGGGTTATCTAGTCTGTTATCTTTCCTTTGTTATAGAGCTCTACACACACTAATATCAGCCTCTCTTATAGAGGCAGTGCAATAGATCACTTAGCATCTCTTAGAATTCTCTCGCTCTATAAGCTGCAGGATTTTCGGGTATCTAGCTATCCCCCTTCCTGTTTTTCCTTCTTCTCTTCTCTTTCTTTCTCTCTTAGAATTAGCTATATATAGACTGCTTCCTCCCTCCTAAGTTAGAGGAATTAAGTAAGCAATTCACACTCTTCTACACACTAGAAGCTTCTTTATCTTCTCTCTCTTCTGTTATCTCTTCTATCTCCTCTTTAATAGTTATAAGCCTAGTTTGCCCTTCTTTAGCATCTTTACCTTTTCGATAACTCTATTATTTTCTTTAGCTCCCTAAAGCTATTTACATTATTCTGTTATTATAGATACCTAGTATCTTTAATAACACTCTTTTTATTACACAGTTACGTGCTTTGCACTATACTATATAATTTCCCCGTTATTAATAATGATAACATCTTTTCTTGTTATTAACAACAATAACATCTTTCTTGTTATCTACTACAATAACAACCTCTTTAATATTAATCACGTAATATTAATCCTAACCCTAACCCTAACCCTAGAGGGTTAGCAGAAGGAGTTAGTTATTAACCCCTTTAAAGAGATAACACTTGCAACAATTTAACAATAAATTAAGCAGTTATACTACTAAAAGCGCCCTAATTTTCACTATAGATTTTGCTCTAATTTAAAATCTAACTTCTGTTCTAAATTCGTCTTTAAAAATAGAATATTTCCCTTAAATTAACTTCTTAATTTTCTTTTAGCATTAGTTTTAAATCTAATAGTAAAGTACAATATTAATTTTTAGTCTTAAATTTACACTAAATTTAACAACAAATTCTACAGCGAATTTAACCCTAATTACAAAACGGATTTCTACTATAGATTTATTATTAATTAATCTACTAGATTTTTACTATAGATTCCACTATAGAGCTTAGATTAACAGCTTAATACTAACTTTGTACAGCAAGAGACTAGAATTATTAGATTTTAGTTATCAAAAAATACGCAACAAACGAAGGAGTTTAGAACTACCTAGATCTAGTAGAGGACAATAAAGAGGAACTAACTAAGCTATAAGAACTAATACCTAAGGATGTTAATAAAAAGGTTACTGTAGTAGGAGCTTTAAACAACTATAAATTCTCTATTCTACAGTTCCTCTACACACAATATTGAATAAAGATCTAAGACTACTATAACTAGAAGAAGGCCCTTAACAGCATCTAACAATAAATAGTTAAAATAGTTAGTAACTACTACAAAACTATTAGCTATAAGCACAATATCGCTAAGCAAATCCTTCTTCTTTAACAATAATTAAAGCTAATATCTTAGAACAACAAAAAAGAAGTACTTTCTTAATATAAAGCTATATTAAAGAGCTCTTCTAGAACTAAAATAAAGGAATTTATTACTTCCTACAAGAAGGTACTCTTAGAAGCACAGCAAATTGATCTTCTAGATACCTATAATCTTTAGCTAACTTTAGACTTCCTTAATGCTGTTTAGCAAATTAACCCTTCCTTTTTAACCTATTAGCACAATAGAATTAGAGATAAATCGATCTCTAATAAGCCTAATTAGAAGGAAAAGATACTAGATAGCTACTAAATTGTAGATCTTTTTGAAAGCTAAATAAAGGCTAATAACAACAGATCCTTTACTAACTTCTAGGACTAGAAAGCTCCTTCTTCTTTAAAACAGCTAAATCCACTAAATTCGAATTTAAATTCTATATATATCTGTAGAAAGTCTTATAAGTATAATAAGTGTTATTACTTAGTGAGCAACAATAGACTAAAAGACTAGAAATTTAACAAGAAAACTATTAAATCTATTTAACAAAAACTTAAGAACAATAAGTCTATAAAGAAGGTAATATATATATTAAAAAGAGATAACCTATCTATTAGCAACAATGTTCTTCCTAAGGGATCTTCTTCTTCTTCCTTAAATCTAGTTATTAGTTCTGCCTTTGCTAATCTATCTTCTTTATTTAGTAATTTAAATACCCCTTATCCTCTAAGGGATTCCTAAATTCTTAATTCTAGCTCTAACATCTATATAACTAATAACCTAGATAGGTTATTAGATTATAAAGAAGCTACTACAACACAATAGATCTTTGCTGGAGATTTAAGCCTTCCTATTCTAGAATACAGCTGCGTTCTTGTTAGAACTAACAAAGGACTCTTCTAACTTTAACAGGTTGCCTTTATTCCTACATTCTACACTAATGTAGTAAGCCTAGATAAGCTTCTATAAGCTAGATATAACTAGAACCTAAAGATAGGTTAGGTTACAAAAGACTTAAGCAACCTCTTCTAAACAACAAGGAACTATAGGCAACTAACTATTAAATTTAACGAAATTAACAATTAACCTAATAGTTCCTTTTCTACAACTTCTTTAGCTTCAGTAGACCTATAGCATTAACGATTAGGGCATCCTAATAAGGAAGCTCTTAAACACCTAGTAGAAGCAACTATAGGAGCTAAGGTTATAGGATTTACAAAAATTAAATGTAAAGCTTATTCTCTTTTAAAGGCAACTAAGAAAATCAATAGAGAACCTCCTCTAGGCTTTAGTCCTAGGCCCTTCTAGAAAGTCTTTATTAATATCTTTAAGCTAGAATAAGGATACAACAGTTCTAATTTAGCTCTTCTAATAAAGGACGATTTTACAAAGATAATTATATATTATCCTTTATTTTCTTTAACTTAATAAGAGTTAGTCTTAAAGCTTAAAGTCTTTAATAACTATATAAAGAGACAGTAGCAACTAGATATCTGTGTTATCTATTAAGATAACAAAAGAGGTCTTTAACAAGACTACACAACCTAGATCTAGCAATAAGGAATTAAAGACAAGCTAACAGCACTATATACCTTAGCCTAAAACGGTTAAGCTAAAAGATTAGGGGGTATAATAGCTACTAAAGCTAGGACCTTACAGCTTTCCTTAAATTTACCTTCTAAATTATAGCCTAAACTCTAGAAAACAGTAACGTTCTTATACAATAGAACCCCTTAATAAGGCATAGATTAAAAGACCCCTTTTTAGGTATTCTACACTTAGCTTTCTAAAAACAACAAGGATACTAGATATTCTAGCTTCCTTAAACTAGATATCTCTTTCCTTAAAGTCTTTAGTTGTAGAGCTTATCCTCTTACAATAGAAGCTCTTAAGAACACAGCTAAATAAGAACTTAAAACTTCACTCTATATAGAGATTAGTTACTTAGTTAGTTACAATTCCTTAAATATCTTCTGCATCTAGATTCTAACAAAAAACGAGATTAGAAGAGTAAGAGACGTTACTTTTAACGAATCTTCCTTCTACAACCTACACAAAAAGCAACCTATTCAGCAAGAACAAGAAATACAGCTTCTAGTACACATTAAATCAACCTTTAAATTCAAAGACTTCCAACTAACTACACTTATAGAAGTGTAGCTTCTACCTATTTTAAACCTAGAAGAATACTAAGACTTTACTTTCTCTATAGAACCCTCTATAGATAAGGAACCTCCTTAACAATAGGAACCTTCCTAGTTACTAACACTAAGTCTAGAGCCTTAGTCTCTTCCTTAACAGCTTCTATAACTAACTAACCCTTATAGGTTAGCAAGACTAGCTACCTATAATTCTTCTAACTTTGCCTTTACTAGTAGCTTCCTACTAAGCATAAAGGAAAGACTTTATTAATAAACTCTTCCCCCTAAACCTAGAAACTAGAAAGAGCTACAACAACACTAATTTGTTAATAAGTTTAAAGAGGCAGTAATAAAGGAATTTAACAATAACTAGGAAAAGGGAACCTTTTAACTAACACTAGTTATAGATCTTTCTACTAGATACAAGCTAATTCCTCTTACCTAGGTCTTTAAGTATAAATTTAACAAGTATAAATACCTTACTTAATTTAAATCTAGAATCTATGTAAGAGGAGACCTTTAACCTATAAGCTTAAAAGAGACTTATGCAGCAACCCTTACAGCTAGATCCTTTTAAATCCTTATAGTAATTCTAACGAAATTTAACCTTAATTCTATCTAAATAGACGCTATCTCTGCCTTTACTAATAGTCTTTAAGATAAAACTATTTACATTAATTATTCTAATAGATTTAAGAAACTAGAATAGGCTTTATTGCTTCTTAGGGCTCTATATAGCCTAAGGAGGTCCCTCTATCTCTAGCAGAAAGATCTCTCTTTAACTCTTTAAAAACTACAACTATAGGTAGTTACAGAAGACCTTTATATTATAATTTTAGATACAGTAGTTATCTTCTACTTTATAGATAATATTGTACTTATCTTTTAATCTAAAAATAGGGATAAAGCATAAGGAATTGCATAAGGACTTTAAGATAGTTACAAGATAAAGATCCTAGGGGATTTAAAGTAATTTCTTAGAATTCAAATTATCTGCAATTAAAAGCTTTAAAAGACCTAGCTTTTATAAGACTCTTATATAGAGAAAATTGCTAACAAATTTCTCTCTAGAAAGATACCTAAGAAAACCTACCTAATTCTAGATTAACAACTTAAAAGGAACCAGCAATAAGCCTCTTCTTAATAGATATACTAGTATTAGAAGCTTATTGGTTCTATTAACTACCCTTCTACAATAATAAGGCTAGATATAGCTCTTGCTGTATCTAGACTCTCTAAGCACCTTTAGAATCCCTCTAAATATCACTATAAAGTAGCTATAGGAGTAGTTACCTACCTCTTTCTCACTCGATTTCTTGCTATTTAATTCTCTAATAGCAACTAACAAGAGCTTATAGTAGCTTCTAATGCTACTTATACTAACAATAAAGAAACTTATAAATCGTTATAAGGCTCTTTCTTTAGTCTCTTTAGTGGAGCAATTAGTTAGCAAGCAACTAAGCAACCTATAGTTACAACTTCCTCTACAGAAGTAGAGCTTCTAGCTCTTTCTACAACAGCAAAAGACTTAATCTCTGTATCTAGGCTTCTTAACTAATTAGGTCTTAAGCTAGATATTAGCAACTAACCCCCTGTTATTTAATGCAATAACCTTTAGACAATTTATCTTGTAACTCTTAATATTCCTTAAATTAAGACCGCTTTAAAACACGTTAATGTTTACAACTATTAGCTTTATTAGGCTTATAAAGAAGGCCTCTTCCAGCTCTTTTATACACTAATAGCAGACATAGTTGCTAATAGACTTACTAAAGCTCTTATTAGTTAGAAATTTATTACCTTCTGTAATTAACTTAGTCTTATAGATATAGAAAGTCTTATTAAGCTCGAAGAGCTTAAAGACTCTAAAGAGGAATAGATAGCTTATTAACTAACAACCTATCTAGGGGGGTATATTAAAAGTAGCTTTAACACTAGTGCTAAAAGTGGCTACAACACTAGCAATACTAATATTGCTAGCTTTATGCAACATCAGCTCTAACAGCTGTTACTAGCACAACTACTCCAACAATAGCACAACAAAGGAACTTAGTTACAACAACTAAGTGTAGGAAACAAGTAGGTGTAGTAGACTAGAATAGAATACAACAGGGGTTATCTAGTCTGTTATCTTTCCTTTGTTATAAGGCTTTACATACACTAATATCAGCCCCTCTTATAGAGGCAGTGCAATAGATCACTTAGTATCTCTTGGAATTCTCTCGCTCTACAAGCTGCAGGATTTTCGGGTATCTAGCTATCCCCCTTCCTGTTTTTCCTTCTTCTCTTCTCTTTCTTCCTCTCTTAGAATTAGCTATATATAGACCGCTTCCTCCCTCCTAAGTTAGAGGAATTAAGCAAGCAATTTACACTCTTCTACACACTAGAAGCTTCTTCATCTTCTCTCTCTTCTGTTATCTCTTCTATCTCCTCTTTGATAAGATCTCTTGAGAACTACAGGCCTCGTTTAAGGGATCTAGACGGCCACTTCCTCCAATATCCAGCAACTTAGGATTTAGACCTTCTAAATCCCTATTATTAGAAGGAATCTAACTAGAAGCCCGTTTAGGAACTAGGGCTAATAGCTCTATAGCATCGTTATTAGTATTATCTTCTTCTTCTTCAAAATTAAATAATTCCTCGATTTAGCTATATTCCTTAGGATTAAAACTAAGCTGTTGAGGGATTTAAACCTCTATAGGATAACTAGCATTATAACTGCTATTATAACTATTGCTAGCTAGAAATCCTATATAAGAGAGATTAGCGTGGTTTTTATACACTTTAGGGGTCTCTTGCCCCTTAAGCTGTAAGAAGAAACCATGCTTTTTGGGATTTAGAAGCCTACAACAGCTTCTATTAGCTAGAAATAGCTGATTTCTAAGGAGAGTGCCCCCTATTAAATAGTGCTTTAGACTACTAATTAGGTTGGTATTTAAACCTAGGCAATATAGAGTATCCTTTAGAGCTAAAGGTCTATATTTAGCTAGATTTATACTAACTAGTACCTAGAATACAGCAGTTCTCTGTCCTTTAGGATAAATAGGACCTCCTCTAGTAGCAATAGGCGCGGTTTTACCCTTTTTTATAGGCTTAAAAGTCCTAAAAAATGCCTTATTGTTAACTATATAACAGGTAGAACCTGTATTGTATAGTAAGGAGTTTTTAATTATTCTATTGGAATAGTTAAAAGAAGGGGTATTATTACTATTACTACTAGAACTGCTAGATTCACTATTAGAATCTATAGTATTCTAGTTGCTAGTAGATAGGTTATAACAACCTATAGCAAAAGCAGCTTCTCTATCCTTATTCCTAGAATTTTTGTTACTTCTTCTTTAGCCCTTCTACTTCTTCTTATTCTTAGAGGCTTTATCTATATCTTTAGAGGCATTAGAATTATTAGAATTAGAATCGGAATTCTTCTTCTAATTAGGAGGATTCTTTCCTTAGTTAGCTTTATTATTATTATTAGAACTATTAGAGTTAGAAGCTTTATAACTAAGAGCTTTAGATATAGAGGAGCTTTTATCTCTTTATTCTTCTAATAAATCAGCTATAAGGAACTGTAAATTCAGCATTTTTACAGATAGACCTTATGCTCTAGCAGCTCTAATAGAATATTGCTACCTTTTAGCCTAGCTAGGGAAGGTCTTCTTTAAAGCATTAATATAATAATTTACCTAGTTAATAGAATTAATAGCTACACTATAGAGCTGTAATCTAGCTAGTAAATTATTAAATTTAGCATTAAAGGCCTCTAAAGATCCCTTATAGTTCAAAAACAATAAGTTGTAATAACTAGTATATAGCGTACTATATTGTATTTTAGCACTCTATAAATATTGCCTAACTAGAACGTTATAGGTATCTACAGAGGACTTATGCTAGCTTATAGCAGCTTAAGGTCTAGATTAGCAACTATCTCTTATAATTATAAGGATAATAGCTTATTCTAAATCTACTAAAGTACTAGCTATACTAGAATTATTAATAAATTAAGGGAATTCTAGTGCTCTAAATTAAATAGTTAAAGCTTGCTTCTACTGTTTAAAATTTTTAGGGCCTTTTAGCTTAGCAGCCTCTAGAATTAAGTAGACCTTCTTATTTAACTTCTTTATAGTGCTTTTATTAAAAGCAAGCAGAAAAGTAGCACTATTAGAGGAACTAGAAGGTTTAGGGGCTTTAAAAGAGACTTTAGAAGCTCTTTTAGAAGTAATAGGATCTACTACCTTAGAGGGAGACCCTATAGAGAGATTACCTATAGATGTAATTATAGTATCTAATTTACTTAGTAAATTAGCTATATTACCTTTATTTTAGCTTTGTTTTGCTTTACTATATCTAATAAATCTATTTAGAGTCTCTTGTTGCTTATCTATTTAAGCTTTTAGATTAGCTTAAACATTATAGACTTACACTACTCTTTTAGAAGCTAATCTAGCTTCTTTTAGAGCCTTCTTAGCTGTATAATCTTCTTTATTAGAAGAGAAATCTACTAGCTGAGGGGGGGATCTAGCTAGACTAGGAAAGCTAGTAGCAGCAGCTGTAGCTAGTGTACTAGAACTACTACCCTATTTAGGGCTTATGCTCTTTCCCTTGCCTGTTCCTTTTAGTGCTATTTTAAGGGTTTTAATAGCTAATTTAACGCTCTTTATAGCTAATTATAGCCTAAATTACAGTGGAAATAGTAGTAAATAACAGTAATAATTCTTACTAAATATAGGCTAGAAGTGCCCTATATTTTTAGAAATTATACTAAGATTTTTCTCTAATTTCTTTCGTAATAGGTATAACAGGCTCTAAAGGCTGCGTTGTATTGCAATCTATATATATATACAATTTATATAGCAGACTAGATTAATAAGCGGTCGCGAGGGGCACAAAACACAGGTTCTAGCTATTTTTAGCTAAAAAATTTAGGAGATTCTTCTCTAATTAGGTTCTAATAAATCAGTGGAGACCTAGGCACAGCTAATTTAGGGATATCTAGCTAATTCCTACTTTAAAATCCCAACCAGTAGGATTACCACACAAATTAATTCTGCAACTGAAAACACAGGAATATCTGCAATAACAAGAGCTGTTAGGCATGCACTACAAATTGTAGTATAGCTACTAACAGAGGTGCACAGGGTGCACAATATAACAACAACAACAAGCGATGCAGTGCAGCGCTAAGCTTATTTCTAGATAGAAATAATTAATTAGGCAGTGCCTAATAAAACGATTCGCAGTGCGAATGTAATGTGTGCAGATGTATATATAATGATGTTACGCAACGATAGAACCTAGCTATTGAGAATAGCTTCAAAAGTGTGTATGCACAGGGTGCATAGAGTGCGGGAGGCACAGGGTAGGCAGAATAAAAACACTAGTATAGTGGCTGGCGATGTGTGTGCAGCAGGTATTAATAGCTTCCAGCAAGCTACTAATAGTTTTAGCAGCGATAGCTACTAGCGCAGGTCTTAATATAGCTTCTAGTAGGTAATACAGTACACAATAGTAGATTTTCAGCGGGCTAACAGCTTACAGATAGGTCTTCCGGGCTTATAACCTATTGAAATTAATAGGGATTACAGGACTAGATATCTAAGAGGGTAGTAGTCTCTTAGATTTAGCATCTGTAATTGCTCCTAGTAATTATTACGTAGTAGAAGCAGCAGCAGCCTAAATTAAGCTGTAGTGTATAGTACTAGATTACGTAGAGGCAATAGATAACTGTAATAGTGGTATCTTTATATTAAGAGCGCTGTAACAAATAAGTTAGTAAGGGTAGAATCTTAAATCTTTCTAGTTCCTTATAGACCTACTAACTATATTAGCGGGCTGTAGTTGCTAGAAGGGGCTTGTAGGCCACTTTATAATTTCTGCAAAAAGATTTACTATATAAAAACAAAAAAATTAACTTATAGCTATACAAACGAGACGCCTATATGCATAATTTAACAAATTCTACTAATAATAAGCAACTCTTATAAGTAACTCTATCTAATAATTATACTATTAAATAGCCCTAATTCTTAGCTTTTAAATAGTATACTTCTTGAATTTCTACTATTGCTAGTTGTAGAGAAAATCGCTATTAAAGTTAACTATAGGTTAGGCAACTTTGCCTTAGTCGATTCTAGATGTTTTGCATCTAGTAACAGCGATATCTCTACTAAAAATCAACGTAATAAGACCTAGTTAGGGTCACGTGATAGAGCAACTAACAGGCAACTAGCAAGCATAAAAATAGGCTATACAGGGTAGCTTATTTTTAACAACAATATAGGTAAAACCTTTAATATTGTTTAACAATATTAGGTTTAGAAGGGAGTAGTGTAATAGTTATAATCCCTTTACATAATACCTTATTATTATTGCTAGTAGAACCTTAGGTCTCCTTTAGTTAAACCTTAAACTATTATAGAATAACGTTAGACTAATAGATGCACTAGATATAGCCCCACTTTAGGTTGTTAACTCCACTAGGATCTGTTAATCTTGTAGCCCTCTAGCGCCTACAAAGGCTTTGCCTCCTTTTTCCTCCTTTCCCCTCCATCTTAGAGTCTTCGTTAATAGAGCCTAATAAGACCATTTGATCTTTCCCCTATGGCCGTGACACACACTAGAAGCTTCTTTATCTTCTCTCACTTCTGTTATCTCTTCTATCTTCCACTTAATAGCTAAGATAAAGATAAAAGAGAAATTTTTCTCTATAATTAAATAATTATAATGTTTAAGGGACCTAAAAACTTCTTCTTTACTATATTAAGGCTATTTTAGCTAAGAGTAAAATAGAGGTTAAATAGGCTAGCTAGTACTTATAATATAGTAACTGTCTTTAACTAGACCTAGCTCTTCTTAGCCTAGAAAAGCTATAGAAATTTTCTTTCCCTCTTAATTAAATAATCCCTTATAATATAGAGCTTTTATCTTTATAATTTTCTTCTTTCTTATATTAGCAATATTTAGCCTAAGGTATACTTCTATCTCTAGTGCTTAGTAGCTTTTCTCTTTTTCCTTTAGAATCTCTATAAAAAACCTTCTAATTATATAGTATACTTTAATTAGAATAAGTCTCTAGTAAAGCCTCTATTTTTATTGCCTTAAAACTAAACCCCTAAATAACTATACAGCCTACACTAAAGTAAGTAGTAATATAGTATATATTAAGATTAAAGAGAATTAGCAGAAAGTAAGATATTTAGCTATATATACTATTAAACAATAGTAGGTAAGAAGATTAAATAATCTAGTAAGGCAGAAATAAATTATTAGCTGTAGCTTAGAAGATATATATATATAAAGAAAGAGCTAGATATATTAAAGTAGTATAATAAGTGTTAGAAGTAGTAAAATAAGATTTCTTAAGTATTAAGTAATATAAATCGAAATAGGCTAAAAGATATTAATTAATTAAAAGGAATAAAGGCTAAAAAGAGCCAGTAAAAGCTGCTTACCTTCTTACTTGCTTAAAACTATCTATATGCCTAGGTGATGCACACTCTTATAGGGAAAATCTGCGTGTGGCATCCCCTGCAAAGCTAATATAAGAGCGCAAGGGGGTAACCCCGCCGCGACACAGTACATATAGTATTATAATATAATAAACTTAATTAACTTAAAGCTATCTATTCTACCCCATACCTACTTAGCTTATATAAATAGGGGCTAGTAGTGTTATAGATTACATATAAGATACCACTTATCTAGCATATACAACCAATCAACATATGCCTCGATGTAGAGCATTAGGACCAATCAACTCATAACCCAGTAACCTAATGCTACAACTTATAGCCTGGTACTATATGTTCCAATAATGACTATACTAGTATAATTATGCGAAATTAGCTTATATCTCCTTATATTTACAAGAACCTACAGTAAATATACCCTAATATTACTCTAGAAGCATAACTTAACAAATTACCTTATATACAAGACCCTTTACTACCTAGCACGGGATTATATGCCTTATAAGCAAAATTAGCATATTATCTTCTTTTATACCAGCATTTCTTCATAAGTTAAGTCCCATCCTTCTTCACCGTCAAGGCAAAGCTGTGCACCATTGCGAATAAGCTCATCTATTAAAGAATCCGAGAGAGTTTCTACGTCTAAGTCTTGCATTAGATTAGTGGCGTGTAGATCTTCTAACGTAGGAATTAAGGCAGGATCCTTAAGTCTTTGAATAGACCGGGAGATTCGCCTATTACTTGCAGCGACAGTACTTCGTTGGTTTCTCTCAAACTCAGGGATTAAGGGACCTTGAGGATTGAGATTTGTATGTGCATCTTTGCGATAGAGCTGCGTTTCATCGTACAAGGGACCCTGAACGGCCCCAATGGTGGGGTTCTTATGTAGGATAAGTCTCTGTGAATCTAGGTACGTTTTTTTGGAATACAGCGCGACAGTGGAAAGGCTTGCATCATGGCTTGTAGTAACAAGTGGCGGCGGCTCAGGATGCGGCGTAAATGGTTTAGGACGGCGAATTTGGCGATTGAGACCCGGTAATGTGATAAAATGGGAGTCTAGGGCATCCCGTTTGTCGACGGACAAGAGGAACACGCGGCCGGTAGCATCGCCAACAGCGAGCTTAGAGCGATCAGGAGAGAAGACGCCGCACGATATAGGACCCGGTGCTTCAAGGAGGTTTCGGACGAACGGTCGGCGCATATAGCGGATATTCCAGACTTTAATAACGCCGTCACTGGAACCTGTGTAGAGGCGGTCTGCCGTGGTACCCCATGCGCAAAACTTGACCCCGGTATCTTCTTTTTCGCGATCAAATGTGAAATCATCTAGCGGGTAATCATGCTTTAGTACGTGAATAGGCCGATCTCCTTGCGCCGTGTCCCAGACATAAACTCTCCCATCCGTGCAACCTGCAGCAATAAAGGCGTGCAAGAGGGAATTAGGCATGATTGTCAATTCGTTAATGTCCGAAGCAGGGCAGTCAAGCTTCTGGATCTCGCAATACGCCCCGTCTGTCCGCCCCCGGTCCAACTGGAAAATGTGTATATTGGTACGTGTCCCATGTTCCATAACGAGACCAGATCGCGACGTGGCTGCTATAAAGCGAGGTATTTTCGGATGCCACATAATCTCAAATACATTTGCTGTGCTTTGTGTCAAGAGCGGAATTTTGACTCTTCGATCTGCATCCCAAAGAACAATCTCGCCTGAATGTAACTTGTCCTCGGGAATATGGCTGTCATCGCAAGTTAGGCTACGGGGTGAATAGCCAATAGCTAGCAAATGTTGCGTGCCTGGCGAACGCCCCCACTGCATCGTTGCAGGGAAAAATGCCCATTTTTCAGATATTTCAGCGGCATTTCGGGTACAGGGAACAGTATAGTATTCACTTTTCTGCACATTACTGGGATCCACAGTATAAATGCGAATGGCTTCTGTAGGCACGTCCGCCGCCGTCGCAACACGGCCTGATCCATCCTTGGCGGCAGCAACAAAGTTGACCTTGCCTTGGTGATGCCATGTCGCTATAGCTTCCATGGAATGCGCCTTCTTTGATATATTCCACACCTTGACCGTCATGTCAAAACTGGAGGTAAAGGCCCGGCCATGGACATCGTCATAGTCAGAGGATACAACTGACGAGTAAAGCCAGGGGTCCTGGCTTTGCCGCATAGCGTCTGTTGAATTCTCGCCTCGTTCCACCACAGGTCGTGGGATTCTGTGATCAGCGAAGGCCTGAAGGGTGCCTTTTACTGTCGAGCAAAGCAGCAAATTCCCTGGTTTGTTGTATTGTTGATGATGCGAGTCTGAATGGGCAGTTGTCCCACAAATAATATGATCTTTGGGAGCCCAGCACATCGTAGTGATATCACCTGCACAATTGGTGAACTCGGCAATTACTGATAAGCCGTCCTCATGACATACTCGAAATTGGTTCTGAAAGTTCGCATATTGTCTCATACGCCCGAATCCAGTATTGCCTTCTAGTTCGCGAGCTAGGAGCATTGAGGAAACTCGATTTGTGCGGCGGTTGAGGGCACGAGTTTCACAATCGACTTTCCTGAGCGAAAGTACACAAGGATTTGAGTTTACTCTTCCGGCTTGAATATCAGAGCAGAAATTTCGAATATCTTCGGCTGTTCGTCCAGCAATGCCATTGCCTATAATTGTGGCAATGTCATATCTTGGAATTAGTTGCGCTAAGGTCTCCTTTGACTTAGGACACGGCAACTGCATAGGCAACGTCGACTGAAACTTTGTGATAATTTCTGCAATTTCGAGAGAGGTAAAGTCGGCATGATAAGCAACAGGAAGTGGCATGTAGTCTTCCAGTGGAGCAAGGTTCCCCGCCCCTTGGGCAAGTGCGTCGCGGGACTCGGCTGTTAAATAAGGTTTCCTTCGTAGTTGTAGCCACGTGCAAACAGCCGGCAACGTATCATTTGGTAGTCTTGCGAGCTGTGGCTCCGGTGTTGTTGGCTTTGGTGTTTGCGTTGATCGGGTGTTCGATTTCTTGGAGGCAAAAGGTATGGACTGAGCTGGTTTCAGAGAAGATTGCGACTCAGCCTTGGAGAGTTTAGGATGCTTCAGTAGAGGTTTCGGTGGGCTTGGGTCGACGTTTGGCTCGGGTTTTTGATACTCCTACCAGTCGAATCGTTAGCGGTGACTGCAGAGCAAAAGAAAGTAATGTGAAAGCGGTCCAGTCATTACAGGAAGAGTTGCTAGCTGCTGAACCAACAGTGCTGCACGAGTCTCTAGATCGACTGCTTCGTGGAGTTTCAAGTTACCATTAGCTGCCTCAACTTTATTGAGAAACTTGGTTGATACAAGCAATTTTGTCACAGCCTGAAGCGCGAAGTCAGCTAGCTTTCGAGAAATAAAAAGTGCTCTTTCCGTGAGTTATGTCAAGTGAAATAAATAAACCTACATCAACACCAATCCTGTCCACAGCGAATCGTGCGGGTGATAATCGATCGAGCGCCCTTACGACATGTGGTACAAACAGTTTCTGCACGCACGCTTTTGCTTGCTCTCGCTGCCGAGCCCCCTCCCCAACCCGCCGCTTCTTGGCAGGCGATTCATCCCCCAAAGCAGCAAAACCAGCATGTTTTGTAGGCCATGATGTATGCGGCAAGACGGTCGTTGTCGTTGTCGTTGTCGTCGTCGTAGGTTCTTCGAGCGTTAGGTCTATCACCACCCGGGGGGTGACACTCATAGACGCGACACTCATAGGGTAACTCTCGGGTATTGCCCAGGCTCTTCTGCTGAGGCTGCGCCTTAGAGCACAACCTCGACACAGAAAGCTGGCGAGTAATGTCTTCGAACACTAAACCACTGACTCTGAGTTCTATACTTATAGCACGAAAGCCAGAGGCGAGGGAAACCAAACGCCACTTCCTCGTTATAGACGCGTTAAAGAAGTGGGAATAGTTCAGGAAGGAAGGGGCTGAACTAAATGTGCTATAGAACGGGTTCGGAAGATCTTTAATCCGTCTTAGGCTGGCATCCACTAGGCGCGTAACCTAAAAGGGAATCTATGTAAACACGTGACATAATCTCAATGAATTTCTAATAAATCTATTATTTTAACAACTAAAATACCTAATCTTAACATCTTTTATATTTAAATTCATAACAAACTCTTCGAGTTCATTTTTAATCCCTTTACTATCGTTTGGGGATATCGCTCGCTACTAAGATATAATTTTAGATCATTATCTTACTAGACTGACTTGTTATAAATCTAGGGAACTAGTGTGCTTCGTTTTCAGGAAATATTATAGCTTATATTATATCGGATATCGTAGCCTAACTATTACTTTAGGGACTTATAAGAATATACTTTTATACTAACAAAGAGATTAGTCTAACTAGATATATATATTATTTTACATAGACTTCTTCTTCCACGTATTTCGTACTATAATATAATTATAACAATCTCCTGTATTCCGAGCTGTCTCTAACTCTAATATGATATATGAGTTAATGGCTCGGAGTATAAGGGGCTCGGAGTATAGTAGGAGTATGCACCACTAGTGCACGTTAGGATGTAACCTCTTATAGGGAGCCCACAATCTCTTCTTCATATATGAATTTTATTTACAGTCAGTTATTTACGTACCTTATATTTATCACTATTGATTGATCATTTAAAGCACATTTTGTTGACTCAAAACCAACCCCTAAATAACTATATAGCCCACAAGACCACAATTCGATAGTGCGTGCACGCTACTTACGAAAAGGGATCGGAAAAAAGCGAGATATTTATTAGTGCATACTATTAAATAATAGTAGGTAAGAAGATTAAATAGTCTAGAAAGTTAAAAATAGTTTATTAGTTATAGCTTAAAAGATATATATGTGTAACGGACTAGGTCTTTAACCTAGTCTTGTAATATAGATGTCAATTGTACAGAGTTATGCGACTTGTACAATATGTATCCTTTTGTCGCAATTGGTAGTAGGCTACACAGGATTGGGCTAACACCTATATAGAGTGCGCAGGCATCCGCTATGGCCCAATTGGGCCACTCTATAACAATATACGCGTAAAGAGCTAAAAGTATTAATAAGTTAGAATAAGGATTAAAGGTAACAAAATATAAGATTTATAAGTATACAGTATTGTAAACTAGAATAGGCCAAAAGATATTAATTGATTAAAGCAGCAAAAGACCAAAAAGAGCCAGCAAAAGCTGCTTGTATCTTTTTTTGTATCCTATAAGTCTAGGTAATATGCCTTTATAGGCAAAATTAGCATGTGCTATCCCCTACTAGTCTAATATAATAGTAATATAAGGGGATAACCTTGCTACGTCATACTAGGAGACTACTTAGCATATATCAAGTAAAAGACTACTTTAATCTACTATAATCTATATGATTTATACTATATATATAGCTTACTCTAGACTACTACTATAATATCTAACTGTTATAGACTTAAGCCCTAGGCTTAGGTCTTTATATAGAGAACCAGAAGACAACTAAGGGGGAGAAGAGAGTACCTATTTAGATAGTTAGATAGAAGCGGACCGCGCCTAACTATAGGTTAACTAGGACTTTACTAGGCGCTATAGAGATAGAGACTAAAGGATAGCTGTTAAAAATAAGTTACCCTAATTCGTTACAGCGCTCTCAATATACAAGATACCTGTTATGGAGTGGCCCAATTGGGCCATAGCGGATGCCTGCGCACTCCATGTGGGAGTTAGCCCAATCCTATCGTGGCCTCACCAACCGCGACAAAAGGATACGTATTGTACAAGTCGTATGACTCTTGTATAATTGATATCTATATTACAAGACTAGGTCAAAGACCTAGTCCGTTACAATACCACTATTCTTAGTTATCTGCTACATTCTACGTGATTAGTACTCTACACTACAGCTTGATTTAGGCCGCTGCTGCTTCTACTACGTGATAATTACTAGGAGCAATTACAGGTGCTAATCTAAGAGGCTTCACTACTCTCTTCTATCTAGTCCTGTAATCCTTATTATTTTCAATAATACCTCTATATAAGAGCTGATAAGGAACCAATAGTAACTTAGTTAGATAGTGATATAGGCTAGGATGCCTTATACAGCTTAACATTATTACAACCTCTCAGCCGAGGTTGTAGCGTAGTGTTAAGGCTTCTGGTAGGGCACGTAGGACGGAGTAAAGGTTGAAGGGTGACCAGGTCTCTAATAATTAATTATATGCTAAGTAGGTCCTAGTGCTTGAGGGTCTCAATTTCTAGCCTTTTTCTTTTCCTTTAGCACATCTATCCGCCTTTTATACTCGTAGATTATGCGCAACGCCCCTACAGCTAGAGCATTGTGTCTCTGTAGCCTCGTTGTAGGTCTCGCGACCTGCACACGTACTCGCGTTGCTGCGGCTCGCGACTGCTCATAATACGTAGATCTTTTGGCGCAGTGGGTAAGCATTGTGCAATAATATTTTTTTTCCGCAAGAGATAGCTTTGAAGTATTAGTACCTCGCTAATCAACTAAATGAACTATGCCTTATTCTTCCAAGTTTATTCCCATAAAGAAACTAAATTACTGTGATTTGCAAGAACCTTCTGTATATATAAAGAGCTTTTCAATTATTAGTAAATTAAGACGTAGCATTATTTATTTCATTAGAGCATTGTCTACTCCGGGCGGCTGATTTAAATTATTGAAATTATAGGATACAAGTTGATTTTAACTATTGCTAGCGCCTTTAATGTAGTTATCGCGTAGTGTTTAGACAGTGTTTTAGGCGAATAAGCTACGTAGAACGTAATAGTTACAGGAAGATACAGCGTGTATCAGTAACCTAGTCAAGTCCCTCCGCGGAGCTTTCCTTAAAAGGTTACAAAGTTGTTAAACCGTGATGCTACTTAGGTCGTCCCCACTCTTCGAAAAGCTAGATGGGTAATATCACGCAGTAACAAATAGTGACTCCCGCGCCGTAGTTTATTCATAGAAATGCAATGTATTTACGTGGCTACACCCTATGTCAATTAGTTGTCAAGAACACGCCCAGTATATACTCAGATAGCTACACGTAATTGGTTAATAGCGCTCTCATTCCAGACAATGCCCCTATGATCCCATAGTCAAATTTGATCACGCTCCGTATTCTCAAAAGCATACATAGACTTTCTACAAAAACTTTACAGCTTAGCTGAGCTAGGGGTCGAGGCGCTGTTAATTTCAGCATACATCGCGTCAATTTCGGCGCGATACTTTTTGGCCGCTTGGGGTCTCTTCAGCTTAAGTCTATTCACAAATTTTGATTAGTCTGACATAGAAATGCAAGATGATGTAGATAGACGAATCGTGGAAAGAAGATCTGTGTGTTGACAGAGATTGGTTTTCAGAGATCTGGGTGTACTCACGTGGGGGTAAGAAGTTCATTTTCAATCGAGAAGGGCTCAAGCTCCAAGTAGACGCCGCGGACCTTCTCAAAGCTGTTGAATTTGTGCTTCTGGCCGATTTTGTCGAGGACTTTGAGGAAGGCTTGCCGGACTTTGGGATCCTTGGCAGCCGCTTTCAAATCGCTGGATTCGGTCGTCACGGTGCGGCCCAAAACTTTGGAGGCCCAAGCAGGGAAGTTTTCGGGGTCCACACCGAAGATGGCCACGAGTGTGGACTCCTTAGAATCACCGTGGACGTAGCTCATGTTTATTAGGTTGGTATTTGCGGCGTAAACATTCTCAATGCGCTCTGGAGAAATGTATTCTCCCTGGGACAGCTTAAGAACGTTCTTCTTTCTGTCGATAATCTTGAAGCGACCGAGCTTGTCAACTTCGCAGATATCTCCAGTATGGAACCAACCATCTGCCTCTAAAACCTTTTTGGTCTCCTCTTCATTTTTGTAGTACTCCTTAAAAACGGCAGAACCTCGAATCAGGAGTTCGCCGCGGGGGTTAGGCTTGTCATCGACGGTGTAGTCATAGTCCGGAACAGACTCCAAACACAATTCGATGTGACCCATGGGGGGACCAATATTGCCGGTTGTGAAGTCGCCCTTCATCTGGATAGCACCAGTGGCGTATGTTTCAGTCATGCCCCAACCTTGCTGGAAGTCGTTGGCGAAGGCGGCGCGCAGGAACTCCTGGACATCTGGGTCCAGCTGAGCACTTCCACTGATCATGGTGTGGGTCTTGTCGAGACCGACGGCAGCTCGCACCTTCTTGGTCCAGATTCTGTCCCAGAAGAAGTGAGTGTTAGAGGCTTGGCCAGGTGGGGCCTTCATGGCGGCTTTCTTGGAGTCGATAACATGTCTAGACAAGGCACCACGAATACCTTCGGCCTCAACTGTAGCCGCACGGATGGCAGAGTTAAATCGATTGAACAGACGAGGAACAGAGATAAAGCCAGTGGGCTTGAGGATTTTCATATCATCTACAAGGCCAAGAACATCCCCTCGGAAGAACCCAATAGCAGCACCCTCGGACAGGGCGGTGTGGTCAACAAGTCGGCCATAAATATGGGCAAGCGGCAGGTAAGAGATGTGAATGTCACTGTCCTTGATGTGGCCTCCAAGACGAGCGGCGGCATTAGCGGCGACGGCGTTGCCGTGTGTAAGAACCACACCCTTGGGGGGGCCGGTGGTGCCAGAAGTATAATTTATGGTGGCGATGTCGTCCCAAGCAGGTTCTCGAAAAGGACGACCTGACTCAAGACCAATCTTCTCCACGTCGCCCATGGAGTAGACCTTGATTCCATGCTGAGCAGCAAGTTCATTAAGCACGGCAGCCTTGGATTGACCTGGAAGCTCACCGCTATCCAAGGGATCCATAGAGACAATCAGCTTCAGTGTGGGGATGCGAGGCGCAAGCTTGATGAGCTTGGGAATGTGAGCGAGTGAGCAAACAATGCTGGGCAGTTCAGCATGATTGATGATGTACTCGGTGGCATCGGGACCAAGAGACTCATAGAGGGACACGGTATAGAGGGCTTGAGAAGCGGCGCCGAGGTCTAAAGTAGTTGCCAAAAGAGGTCAGCATCTGTACGACATTACCCATGCGATTCTTGGACTTTTTAATGCCTACCAGCAATCTGCCACTCGGGTCGGTTTTGAGACCAAAGACCAACACCGTGCTGTTCATGGGGATGGCCGATACGCTTGTGAATTTCCACCAGACCAGCTCCGAAATTCTTTCTTCGCTCAGCTACTTCGCCGTAGGTCACCCATTCAAAAGCGTCACCCCAAGTCTGGGTGGTTGGATTCCACTTGCGAGTACCCATGCACTTTTTGCCGGGTCGCTTGCGGGCTGAGGCCTCGAAAAGATCGTGGATAGAGCGGATCGATGGGTCAAAGGTGGTCAAGAGCTCTCTGTCGCGGAACCTCCAGCCTCTGTAGACTGCACTGCGGCCAGGACGCTCCGAGCCTGGGATAGGAACGCCATACGGGAATCCAGGCGGAGGTATTGCGCCCAGCTCGATCTTGAGCGCGGTAGGATCCCGTGCAGGAGCCATGGTCTGTATAGAGGCTTTTGCGAGGTGTCTACAGAGAGAAACTTCGGGCGAAACTGGGCCAGGAGGAGGTCTGGTTGAAACCACAGAGGCACAAAAAAAAAAAAAGGTATAAAGAGGTGTTGGCGGGAAGATTTGGGGATATGGAAAAGACAAGAAGCAAAGCAACAAAAGAGGAAAGGTAGCAACAAGTGGTTTCCGGGGTAAGCCGGAGGACGGAGGGAAAGCTGGGGGGACTGGAGGTCGAGAATAGTAAGCTGAAGGGCAACAAAGTCTAGTTTGGTAGGCAGACGAATGATCGGTGGTGTTCAACAATCTGGTTTGGCCGTGCAACTTCTTAATCAGGGCATGATGCCGAACGAACGTGGTGGGGTCTCACAGCGAGCAGACAAGCAAGTTGGAGCGTAGAGGTGGATTCGATGTACGTACGTACTTGCGTTCGTGGTACAGCATGTAGCTAGGTAGGCAGATAGGAACTCCGTGCGTAGGTACCTAAGGAATAGGCGAAACTGCAGCTAGGTTCGTGCTTGGGCCGAGGTCCCTAGAATCAAGACCTCGGCAGCTGCGGCGCGCCTGTGAGCGAATGGGCCAGATGCGCTTGGCTGTGGTTCTGGCTCATCATCAGGGAGCGAAACTCTCCGTCAGCCAACCAGAGACGAGTGGAGTAGTGGCACCAGGCCAGACCAGATTGGAACTATGGTTGGAGGGCGAGGGTGTTATGTCGTCCTGTCGCACGACTATGCTGCGCTGCGCTTTGGCTCGATAATTAAGAAGAGAAGGGATTGTGTTCGAATTGATTACTGATTTCTATACAAAAGAGAACAGGAGGGTTCTTCCCCTTTATTTTATAGAAGAAAATTGACTAGAACAGAAAAAGTGTAACAATAGGTGGCGCGTTCAATTACATCATGACTCGCGCTACCCCTCATTATTAGAGGTCTTCGAACCCCTGTTGCTTGCTCGGATCAAGCTCGGAACGAGCTTGCAGATGTACGCCGCAACACGTCCAATCTCTCCACATTTTCTTCCTCGGACATCGCATGTGATGGCTGGGAAGTAACCATCCTTGCCCATGCCGACCGTGGCCGGGAGGTTTTTTTTTTTTTTTTCCTCTTCTATGAATAAACTCCCTTCCCACCGGTCAGGCCTTTTGGGATTGATTTTTAATCCGTACCGAAAGAGTGCTGGCCCTAAATGGCGACGAGAGCTGATCTCCGTTAGTTAATTCCACTTGGGTTGTCAGTTTTCATACTTCAACCCAATCTGTATTCGTTGTTCCTCTTCTGTTATTATCCGTACGTTTCACCCTTGTATTTTCTATGGATTAGCTGCTCCTTGGTAGGAAGGGTCTTGCAAACAAGCAGGCTCCCGAAGAATTTTAATATCCTGTGGGTACTCCCGGGGGGTTTTCCTTTTTTTTTTTTTTTCGAAAAAGCTTCACCAGATCAAGACTTGTCAAAAGATCTATGGGTACATGTGAACCTCTCGGCGTTGATAAGGACGCAGCGCATCAGCATGACGCAGACTCAATCACGAAGCGGAACAGTCACGGCACAGACCTGGACTGAAGAGTGAGCAGCACAAACTCTTTTCATTCGTCAATTGGCTAGCTAGTAGTAACGGAATCGTAAACCACTCTACTCCCGAAGGGGGACCGCGTTAACGTCGGGCACCTACATACGGAATCCACCTACATTTGGAACGCGAATTGCTACAACAACAACCTTCTATTAGCGTTAAATTATTTAGCGCTACAAGCTAAGAATAGCTGTAATTAGTGTTGCCTAGCTACTAAGCTGCTACTTATAATATAGAGCCTTAAAACCGATATTAGCAGCAGCTATAGCGGCCTTCTAGAGTGCTAGAAGGCACTACTAAGTCTTTTCTATATCCTTAATGTTGGAGCACTAAGGGTCTTATTTATACTCCTTCGAGTCGGCCCTACAACTAGTTCACTAGTGCACTAGTATTTACATTAAAGAGGTTTAAATTTAATTATCTAGGGGTTGTATCTAACTAGCAAAAGAGGCTACATTATATACTCTATTAGATGCCTTATATACCTTAGATATAGTATTGTGTTAAGGGGGAAATAAGGGGTATTAGCGACCCTAATGTAAGTAGAGACTAATGTGTAAATGCAACTAATTAGTAGTTATATTTACCTATATAGGTACTAGAATTGCACAATAGAGTTATAACGATTTTAATACTAGCAGTCTCTCTTTTTATTGTGCTAGTAGAGTAACTCTAACGTATTTAATAATTATAGTAATAATAAAATAGATTAAAGAAATTGTTAAAAATAAGCTACCCTGTATAGCCTATTTTTATGCCTACTAGTTGCTCTATCACGTGACCCTAACTAGGTCTTGTTACGTTGATTTTTGGTAGAGATATCGCTGTTACTAGATACAAAACATCTAGAATCGACTAAGGCAAAGTTACCTAACCTATAGTTAACTTTAACTGCGATTTTCTCTACAACTAGTAATAGTAGAAATTTAAAAAGTATACTATTTAAAAGCTAAGAATTAGGGCTTTTTAATAATATAATTGTTAAATAGAGTTGCTTATAAGGGTTACTTATTATTAGTAGAATTTGTTAAATTGTGCATATAGGCGTCTCGTTTGTATAGCTGTAAGTCGATTTTTTTGTTTTTATATAGTAAATCTTTTTGCGGAAATTATAAAGTAGTCTATAAGCCCCTTCTAGCGACTACAGCCTGCTAATATAGTTAGTAGGTCTATAAGGGACTAGAAAGATTTAAGATCTTACTCTTACTAAGTTCGTTATAGCGCTCTTAATATAAAGATACTACTATTACAGTTATCTATTGCTTCTACGTAATCTAGTACTATACACTATAGCTTAATTTAGGCCGCTGCTGCTTCTACTACGTAATAATTGCTAGGAGCAATTATAGGTGCTAAATCTAAGAGACTACTACCCTCTTAGATATCTAGTCCTGTAATCCCTATTATTTTCAATAGGTTATAAGCCTAGAAGACCTATCTGCAAGCTATTAGCCCGCTGAAAATCTACTATTGTGTACTGTATTACCTACTAGAAGCTATATTAAGACCTGCGCTAGCAGCTATTGCTGCTAAAAAATTAGTAGCTTGCTAGAAGCTATTTGTTACGGATTAATTAGGCCTTAATGCAATGCTTAACCACTGCACCAAAAGGTCTAGTTACAACCTCAGTTAGAGGAAGTGACAGTATTAAGCTCTATATAACATATTCAGCACGTAACAGATGCCGCAGCTATTAGCAAGTGTTAGCTAACCTAGCTAATAGAGGGACCTTCCAAGCTTAGTATACAGTAGATCTAGCACTAAGCCTAGAATTGTTACTAGTAGGGAATTGCACTTCTATAGTCTCTACTATGCGCACACTAAGCCTGTAGCTAGCTCTGCAACTAGACCTAGACCTAAAAAATTCCGTAGCCGCAGGAATTAAACACACAAGCAATTGCTACTATATGTTACGGATTAATTAGGCCTTAATGCAATGCTTAACCACTGCACTAAAAGGTCTAGTTACAACCTTAGTTAGAGGAAGTAACAGTATTAAGCTCTATATAACATATTCAGCATGTAACACTATTAATACCTGCTGCACATACATCGCCAGCCACTATACTAGTGTTTTAACTAATTCTGCCCACCCTGTGCCTCCTGCACTAGTTCTATACACTCTATATATACACACTTTTGAAGCTATTCTTAATAGCTAGGTTCTATTGTTGCGCAACATTATTATATACATATCTGCACACATTATATTCGCACTGCAAATCGTTTTATTAGGCACTACCTAATTAATTATTTCCATTAAGAAATAAGCTTAGCGCTGCACTACATCGCTTGTTGTTGTGCTGTTATCTTGTATATTGTGCACCTTATGCACCTCTGTTAGTAGCTATACTACAATTTATAGTGCACGCTTAATAGCTCTTGTTGCTGTTAAATATTCCTATGTTTTTAGTTGTAGAAAAGAATCTCCTAAATTTTTTGGCTAAAAATAGCTAGGACCTGTGTTTTATGCCCCTCGCGACTGCTTATTAATCTAGTCTGCTATACAAATTGTATGCACATACAGATCGCGATATAACGCAGCCTTTAGAGCCCGTTATACCTATTACGAAAGAAATTGGAGAAAAATCTTAGTATAATTTCTGAAGATATAGGGCACTTCTAGCCTATATTTAGTAAGAATTATTACTGTTATTTACTACTATTTCCACTGTAATTTGGCTATAATTAGCTATAAAAGAGCGTTAAATTAGCTACTTTTTAAACCCTTAAAATAGCACTAAAAGGAACAGGCAAGGGAAAGAGCATAAGCCCTAAACGGGGTAGTAGTTCTAGTACACTAGCTACAGCTGCTACTAGCTTTCCTGGTCTAGTAAGGTCCCCCCCTCAGCCAGTAGATTCCTCTTCTAATAAAGAAGATTATACAGCTGAGAAGGCTCTAAAGGAAGCTAGATTAGCTTCTAAAAGAGTAGTGTAAGTCTATAATGTGTAAGCTGATCTAAAAGCTTAAATGGATAAGCAACAAGAGACCCTAAATAGATTCATTAGGCATAGTGAAGCAAAACAAAGCTAAAATGAAGGTAATATAGCTAATTTACTAAGTAAATTAGATACTATAATTACATCTATAGGTAAACTCTCTATAGGGTCTCCTAAAGCAGATCCTGTTACTTCTAAGACTTCTAAAGTCTCTTTTGAAGTCCCTAAACCTTCTAGTTCTAATAGTGCTACTTTTCTGCCTGCTTTTAATAAAGGCACTATAAAAGAGCTAAATAAGAAGGTCCACTCGATTCTAGAGGCTGCTAAGCTAAAAGGCCCTAAAAATTTTGAACAGTAGAAGCAAGCTTTAACTATTTAATTTAGGGCACTAGAATTCCCTTAATTTATTAATAATTCTAGTATAGCTAGTACTTTAGTAGATTTAGAACAAGCTATTATCCTTATAATTATAAGAGATAGTTGCTAATCTGGACCTCAAGCTGCTATAAGCTGGCATAAGTCCCCTATAGATGCCTATAACGTTCTAGTTAGGCAATATTCGCAGAGTGCTAAAATACAACGTAGTACGCTATATGCTAGTTATTACAACTTATCGTTTTCGAACTATAAGGGATCTTTAGAGGCCTTTAATGCTGAATTTAATAATTTACTAGCTAGATTACAGCTCTGTAGTGTAGCTATTAATCCTATTAACTAAGTAAATTATTATATTAATGCTTTAAAGAAGACCTTCCCTAGCTAGGCTAAAAGGTAGCAATATTCTATTAGAGCTGCTAGAGCACAAGGTTTATCTGTAAAAATGCTGAATTTACAGTTCCTTATAGCTGATTTATTAGAAGAACAAAGAGATAAAAGCTCCTCTATATCTAAAGCTCTTAGTTATAAGGCTTCTAATAGTTCTAATAATAATAAGGCTAATTAAGGAAAGAATCCTCCTAATTAGAAGAAGAATTCTAACGATTCTAATTCTAATGATTCTAATGCCTCTAAAGATACAAATAAAGCCTCTAAGAATAAGAAGAAGTGGAAGGGCCAAAGAAGAAGTAATAAAAACTCTAGGAATAAGGATAGAGAAGCTGCTTTTGCTATAGGTTATTATAACCTATCTACTAGCAACTAGGATACTATAGAATCTAATGATTCTAGCAGTTCTAGTAGTGATAATTCTTACAATTTAGATACAGAATCCACTACTAGTAATACTAGTACTACTAGTAATAATACCCCTTCTTTTAACTATTCCAATAGAATAATTAAAAACTCCTTACTATACAATATAGGTTCTACCTGTTATATAGTTAACAATAAGGCATTTTTTAGGACTTTTAAGCCTATAAAAAAGGGTAAAACCGCGCCTATTGCTACTAGAGGAGGTCCTATTTATCCTAAAGGACAGGGAACTGCTGTATTCTAGGTACTAGTTAGTATAAATCCAGCTAAATATAGGCCTTTAGCTCTAAAGGATGCTCTATATTGCCTAGGTTTAGATACTAACCTAATTAGTGGTCTAAAGCACTATTTAATAGGGGGCACTCTCCTTAGAAATCAGCTATTTCTAGCTAATAGAAGCTGCTGTAGGCTTCTAAATCCCAAAAAGCATAGTTTCTTCTTACAGCTTAAGGGGCAAAAGACCTCTAGAGTGTGTAAAAACTACGCAAATCTCTCTTATATAGGATTTACTAGCAATAGTTATAATAGCAGTTATAATGCTAGTTATCCTATAGAGGTTTAAATCCCTTAACAGCCTAGTTTTAATCCTAAGGAATATAGCTAAATTAAGGAATTATCTAATTTTAAAGAAGAAGATAATACTAATAACAATGCTATAGAGCTATTAGCCCTAGTTCCTAAACGGGCTCCTAGTTAGATTTCTTCTAATAACAGGGATTTAGAAGGTCTAAATCCTGAGTTACTAGATATTAAAGGAAGTAGCCGTCTAGATCCCTTAAACAAGGCCTATAGTTCTTAAGAGATCTAGCAAGATAGGGAGCAACAGGAAGCTAGCTCTAATAATAATTCTAGTAACCCTATAGCTTCTTCTTCCTATAAGAAGCTCCTAGAATTAGCTGCTACTTAGCACGTTAGATTAGGGCATATAGGACTCCCTTTACTAAAGAAGACTGCTTCTATTACTAAAGGTATTCCTAATTTTACAAAAATCAAGGAAAAGGATTTTAACTGCCTAGCTTACAACTAAGCTAAAGCTGTTAGAAGACCTAGCAAGTATGCTATTCCTAACCCCCCTAGATGTTTAGATATTATAGAGGGAGATACCGTTAAAATAGAGCCTATACTGCACAATAAGAGGCCTTTAGTTCTTTTTCTAATTAATAGAAAATTACAGTATAAGTGGTCTTTTAATCTAGCTAATAAAGAGGGTTTTACTCTCTATAGCTATATTAAAGGCTTCTTTAAGGAATTAAAAAACTAGTATAACTGCTACCCTAAACACCTTTATTTTAATAGTAGTACAGAAATTAATACTAGGTTGTAAGCTTAGCTATCTTCTAAGGGTATTTGCTTTAGCACCTCTTGCCCCTATATTTATAAACAGAATAGGCTAATAGAGAGAGCTATAAGGGTACTTCTAGACTGTTTATATGCTACTCTACAGTGGTTACAATTACCTCTATATCTATAGTCTTACATCCTTCCTACTATAGTGGATTTAGTTAATACTACTGCGAATAGTACTAAACCACTAAGTCCTAAACAGCTATATCTAGCTAATTTAGAGCCTTCTAGGACCTATAAGCCTAATTTTACTAAAATAAGGGCTATAGGCTCCTATTGCGAAGTTCTAATTCCTTTAGAATAACAATCTAGGTTGCAGAAGCTAGCTAAAAGAACTATTCCTAGTAGACTTTTAGCTACACTAGGTTCTAATGTATATTTAATATACATCCCCTCTAAACAAGCTGTTATAAAGACTAGCTTTATTAAAATTATAGAAGGAATAGGCCCTATTTCTTAGGGCATCCCTAAGGTTCCTATTGGTTCTATAGTAGATAATCCTTTAGAGGGAGAAATCGATAACTAGCAATTAGTGGATAATTATACTCCTAAGTATCCTTATCCTAGTTATCTAGATATGCCGAATTATCCACTAGAACCTATAGATTAAGCTCTTCTACTAAGCAACCCTATAGAAGCTATAGAGGCCCCTAAAGCCCCTATACCTATAGAAACACCTATAGAAGCTACTATAGAAGCTGAAGCTAATGCTAATGCTATAGATTTAGATGGAGACATATTTTCCTTAATTAAGGATCTATGCTTTAAGGCAAGGACTAAAGCAGCTATTACTTCTAATAGTAATAAGGATGAACTTCCTAACACGTAGAAGCAAGCCCTAAAAAGCTCTGCTAAGCAGCATTAGATAGAAGCTACCTATAGCGAATTTAAGCAGCTATTAGCTGCTGGAACCTTCAAATTTATAGGGAAAGACTAAGTACCTAAGGGCTGAAGAGTTCTAAAGAATAGGCTTATCTACAGGCTAAAAAAGGATAAAGAAAATAATCCTATTAAATATAAGGCCCGCCTTGTTGCTAAGGGATTTATGCAAATAGAAGGTTAAGACTATCTAGAGACCTTTGCTGCAACTAGTATTCCTCCTAGCTGGCGTATATTATTAGCTCTTGCAGCTTTTAATAACTAGGAAGTCGAGCAAATCGACTTTATAGGAGCCTTATTACGGGATAATCATACAGACCCGTAGGTCACTAGTGCACGTGACCGCAATTATGTATAAGTAGTTAGAAGCAACACTTAGGTAGTTAGATTAAACAATTAACTATTATTTACTAGAATACTATTTCTAGATACTCCCTACAGCAACTCTTATAACTTCTCTTATAAATCTTTATATAACCTATTAAATCTAACAACCTATTGTTACTTCTAATAAACCTATATTAGATCCTACTGTAATAAGTAGTAGTAATTACTTTTAATTGTTACTAACCCTCCTTAAGCTTAAAAAGCTAAAATTATAATATCTAAAATAGAGTAACTTTAGAAGAAGCTTAGTAGAAAAAACTATATTCCTTTTACTAATAAAGAACTTAAAACTATACACTAATTCTATAAATTTTACTGCTAAAATCTAGATTTCTAGATTTAAAAAAGGGATCTTATACCTTAAGAGAAAAGAAGCCTACTACTTTATTTTACTTACTATAAATTCGTTAATAAACAGCTTAAATTATATAACTAACTTAAGCTAGTAGAACTACCTTCTTACTAAAATACTATTAATGCTTCTACAGTACAGTAGGTATAAAGGTAGGTTAATAGAATTATTAATAAAGCTAAATCTACTAAACTCTTTATAGATTTACTAATAGTAATACTAGAAGGAAAAGCTAAAACTAGATTATCTAGATCTAATAGCTTAGAAGACACTATCTATAAAGCTAGTGCTAGTTCTACTTAAGATATTAAAGGAAAGTAAGTATAAAGATCTAGATTTATACTGCTTACTAAGGACCTAGATCTATTAGATATACCTTAAACTACTAAAAAGAACTTACTAATTAAAGAACTAGCTAAAATCTTACTACTTTTATAGGCCTACTAAAGGTTTTATACCTTTAAGCTAGAGTATAAAGTAAAGAAAGCAGTAGATCTACTTAAAAAAGGGAACCCCTTACTAGAATAGCTTATAGGTTTTTCTATAGAAATTAGTAAGTAAATTAGTAGAATTAAAGAAGAATTAATTAATAAAATTAGTAGATTATAAGAAGAATTAAACAATAAAATTGCTGCTCTTTAGATAGAGCAATAATACTTAGCCTAAAAGATAGAGATTACACTTAAGCCTTAAAATAAATATAATAAATAATACTATACCTAATAAGGCTTTTAGCCTAAGAATTATAGGTAAAGAGCTTTTAATTCTTACTTACCCCTAAAAGATAACTAAAACTAGAAGTAAGGTTAAAAGTAACCCTTAAGTAAAGAAAACTATATAATATAGAGATACCTTAAATACTTTAGTACTTTTCTAAAAGAATAGAAGCTACTATAATTTCTAAAGAATCTATTAAAGTAATACTATAATAGTAAAGCTAAGAAGAGCTAAGATACTAAAAAAGACTAAGATTAAGTATTTAGTAACTTTAAATATTAGTATATAAATTAATAGGCACTATACTATATTAGAAACAATAATCTCTAGCTAAATTTAGTAAATAAGAGGCTAGATCTATATTAGAAATAGAATAACTAAAGTAATATATAGTTTTAAACCCTTAAGGAATAAATAGATTCTATATAAAAGATTACTAATATTAGTTACTTTAAACCCTTTAACAATAGAAATATCTATAAGCTAATTTTATATAAAGGAAAGTACACTATTTTTTACAATATAGAGCTATAGATTTAAGCTATTAAAGACTACTATAGCTATAGTGTAATTAATACTTAAGAAGCTATTTACATTAAGCTCTAGACTCTCTTTAAAGGGAATACATTAATATAGTATAAGTAGCATCTAGATTACTATAAAAAAACAGCTATTTTTAGTAGTTTAAACTCTATTTATACTGCTATCTATAAAGAATTTAGTATATAGATCTAGAATACAATAATATAGCTAAATTTAGCTAAGTTTATAGAGTAAAATATAATTAAAGAAAAATTATTTAGGGAATTTACCTCTAAAGTATTCTAATATATCTATATAAATAGTAAAACTATTAATCTTTAGCTTCTTTTAAGACTTTATTATAAGCTATACTTAGGATTATAATAGCTATACTTAATTCTAATAGTAAAAGACCTAAGATTTATATATATTACTATAGTAGATAATAAGGTTAAGGATCTATAAGAATGCCTTAAGAATCTAGAAAAACAATAAAAGTTAGAAAACTATAAGGAAGGTACTAATGCCTACTATACTTAAAGTAAATTTAACAGTAAGAACTCTAAAAATAATAAAGTAGCTTAAGGTAACTAAGCTAACTAGAATAAAAGCAATAGTTAATTTTAGTTTTAACCTTTATTCTATAAAAATTATAGAAATAATTATACTTAATACCTACTGTAAAACTAAAGGAATTAGCTACTAAGAGAGTAGTAACTTTAGCCTTAGTAGAATTAGGATTTAGGGGCTAGCTAGAATTATTAGCTAGAGCTGTAGTATTCTTAGTAGCTTTAATGTTTTTAATAATAAAGCTTACTATAGAATAATAAGGAATATACCTATATAATAACGTTTAAAGATAAATCTAACTAAAAAAACTATAAGAAGTACCTTAAAAGCTATAAATACTAGCTAATAGAAGAAGAAGAAATAGTTAATACTAAGGAACTACTAACTAGCCTAGAATCTAACTTTATTAAAACCTATTTTACTAAAAGTAAAGAAAAGTAAAAGAAAAAGGTTTAAATAGATATAGACTAAAAGGATTTATAGAGAATCTAAATAGAGTAAGTAGTTAAAGCAGTTATAAAGCTATAGCTTATTAAATCTAGTATTCTAAAGTTAAATTCCTTTCTAAAGATTTCTATTTAATTCTATAATAAAGAACTATTATATTAGATCTACCTAGATACTAAAACCTCTTTAGTGCTAGTTAATAAAGTATAGTTAACTTAGTTTAGTTAGAATATAAAATAGGCAAAAATAGAGCTAAAACTAGTTACTAAAGTGTAATTATTCTTCTATATCTCTAAGATAGCTATATTTAACTTCTATATCTCTAAATCTATATATAGTGTGCCTATAACTAGCTATTTTATAGTTATAGCTAATATAATAAGTAACTTAGAACTAAAGCTCCTTCTAGGTTTAACCTTTCTCTATAATTATAGTGTTAAAATTAATTTTATTTACTCTAGAGCTACTATTAGGTCTATTTATAATATAGTTATAGAAATAGGTATTTTCTAGCTAATTTTAAAGATTCTATATTAGAATATAACAGCAGTATAAGCTATAATAATTCCGCTAAAATTGTAGAAGTATATTCTAGTTAAATAAAAGAAGGTACTAGCTAATAAAAAGGCTACTGCCTACTATATATACTTAAAATCTAACCTTATTCTAGATATATTGCTTAGTATAACTAACTAGAAATAAATAGTAGCCTATAACTATTTAGATAAATTTATTATAATCTAGAAAAATTAGAAGATTACTTATCTTTAGTATAATAAAGGGCTTAAGGCTAACTATATAATTATAAACCTATTTAATTTATATATATATTTTTCTAAGGATATTATACCTAATAATAGTTTATTACCTATAGAAGATTATAAAATATAGAAAGAAGGTAATAGTAGTAGATTTAACCTTAAGAAAGTTAATAATAGTATCTTTATATATAGAATCTTTTATCCTAAGGATATACTATATATTTACAATAAATATAAGGTTAAGGTAGAAAACTTAAACCTAAATATTATAGCTAAACTTATTAACTTAATAGATAAATATAATATTTATTATAATAGAGGTATTATTTCTATACTTAAAGATTAGTATATAAAAGTAGATTTAGTAAATAGATAGTAGAAGCAGCTAAAACCTATTTAAATCTACCTACTAAAAGCTAAAGATAAAGCTAAATTAAATAAGGTTTATAATAAGCTATATTTAAGTAGAAAGATATTATATTTAGATAATCTAGTAGCTATAGCCTACTTAGCCTTTATAGTGTAGATTAAAACCTTAATAGAAAAGAAAGAATAAGTTGTAGTTAATATAAGGCTGCTTAATAGTAT
>JFHB01000243.1:0-42531 GCA_000729835.1 Atkinsonella hypoxylon
TTTTTCAAGGACCTTGGATGTTTTTGTAGAATAGGAGCCGGTTTTAGGATGATAAATACCATGTAGTTGATGTTCAACAACAGCAACTCCCAATGTGGCCAGACATGACACGCACCGTGAATACAATCGCCTGTCTTGGTTTCGCGACTAGCCTTTCAAAGAATGCAGTGTATACTCTTGTCTACAGTATGGAAGACACAACCGAGACGAATACTAGTCGTCATCATGCAGAGTCGCTGTCCGTGCCCGAAACTGGCACGCCAACGACACAGCATGCATCGTCGACACCAGCTTTCCACCAGACATCAAGCCTATTCCATACCTTTTAAGCTACAGCCCAGCGTAGCCAAGCAGTATCGCTATTGCCCTTCCCATCCCCGCAAGCTACATTGCCTGCCCAAGCCCAAACGCCAGCGCCGCGTCAAAAGAGGTCCACTCGCAGACTGAAATACGTTCGTGCTATAAAAGAAGGTGGAACCTGGGGTAACGATATGGACAAAACACCCACAATCATAGTTCCTTTGGGGGAAAAGAAAAGAAAGGAAACATCAAAGGATTCATTCCCATCTTAAATAGGTATCAACCCCGCTCTCCCGTCCACGGCCTCAAACTCCAAATCTTCATCCTCCTCATCCTCCTCACCGCCATCCTCCTCGTGAAACCCCGTGTCAATCTCCAGCTTCCGCAGCCTCCTCCTCATCTCATCCCTCTTGACGTTTTGCCATCGCACTAGCGCTGCCGACGAATGTACCTTGAAGCCATATACACGGGGGATATACCTCTCCACGCTCTTGGACGGGATCAGCCCAGGGTACACCTGGAATATAATGTTGTGGAATGACGTCCCGAAGTAGGCGCCATCGATAGTGGCATGCCTCGATGACTTGGGGTTGTATGTATCTTCGCATCGCGCGCAGTATAGCTTGACGGGCTTGATGTTGGGGATGTCGGTTAGTCCCATGGGGAGTAGAGGGTGCGAGTGGCAGTTTACACGTGGGCATTTGCCAAACTCTAACTTCTTGTACTTTTCGAGCTTTAAAACCATCATTATTGTCAGCTTCCTTTGAATTTCTTACCAATTCTGTTTATTTATTTATTTTTTCGGTTTTTTTTTCTTCTTCGCTAAGGGAGAGTGTGTAAGAGGAACATCATACCATCTTCCCAAGACCCCTCGTCGTAACGATATACCTTGCATGCACAAGACCATATAAATGTCGAGCCGACTTCTCAATCGTCTCCCTCATTTCGTCATCGCAATCTAGATCGAACACATCCGTTACCAAATCCAGCGCATACTGGTAGTACTGTACTTCGGTGTTCAGGCCCGTCAGGTTGAATCGGTCCGTGAGATAGTCCTCGTCTATTTCGCAAAAGTATTCGTTGCCTCGGGACGAAATGAACTGGCACACAGGAAAC
Source organism: Atkinsonella hypoxylon (assembly GCA_000729835.1). Lineage (NCBI taxonomy): Eukaryota > Fungi > Ascomycota > Sordariomycetes > Hypocreales > Clavicipitaceae > Atkinsonella > Atkinsonella hypoxylon. The sequence continues at coordinate 1,417 of JFHB01000243.1, forward strand.
GCGTGTTAGCGACTCATTTCCTTTCGTCCTCTCTAGAAAAAATTCGCCGACAACAACTTCAAACTCCTCTTCTAATGCCGCATGGGAACCAGGATTCTCCGCGCCAAAATTGATTTGCACTTTGTGGGAGGTGACCGCAACATGGAAGGAAAACGTACCCAGTCTCGCCAATAGCTCGTATAGTCGCTATCAGACTCGCTGACAAAATCGTCCATCATGCTGGGCAGAAATATGCACAGCTACCAGGTAACCTTGCCTGTTGGTCGGCCTGAGGATAAGAGATGCCGACCGTGGCCGGTGCTTGGGGCCGTGGTGTTGTGAGTAGTTGTGGTAGTTTCGAACAAAAGTGATACTTCGGTAAAAATGATGGTGGGGGGGGGGGGGGGGTAAGATTTACTAGGGACGCTCCGACATCGATAACGTGACGTGCCCATGTGGCTGAACCAAGGCGAATTGTTAACCTTGCCGCATTTTTTGTTGATGCCATGCTCGAAGCATCATTGAATGTGCGAGCGCACCATCCCCAAAAAATATATATAAATAAATAAATAAAAATAACAGTTGGGGTTTCAAAAAGGCTAGATTCAGTATATTTCGAGTCTTGCATCAACAAAGCTGTGACTTCCGATTAACTATCCGCTTCTTGTACATGATGTCTTCGTCATCCTCATTCCGACCGTGCATTACATCGTATTTTCCAAAATCCTTGTCCTGTCGAATCCACCTATTGGTATAACCGTTTTCGATGCTGCAGCAAATCATGGAATCTGCCTGTTAAGGCGACCGGCTCCCATTAAAAGGGCTAGCCGTCGACCCGATGCTGGAAACGTCACTCACCGATGGCAGATCAGACTCCGTCTCATCAACATCTTCCCGTTCCCTACACCTTCTCCTGCTGCTTCCATTGGAAGATTTGGAGCCCGGAATCTCCAGGCGGCTTCTCATATCATCGCGTCCCGGGTCGTAGTTTTGCCTCACCTTCACTGACTGCATGACCTCCTTGAGCACTTCTCCAGTGTCGTCCATGGCTGCCAAAAAGCGTGCCAGTTCTTTGCAAAGTTCCCAATCGCCTTCCTCAATGGCCCTTGACAGCACGCGTACCGATTGATCTATGGAGGATTCCAGCTCCTCCAGTGTATGCAGTACTATCAGGTATCCTCCCGCCGTTTTGAGGGATCCTCGCTGCAACGATTCTTCAAATAGCTCTGTTACCGGCGGCAGATAAGCGAACAATGTCTTCCACTGTCGCGCTTCGGTTTTTCTTGTGCACTGAAGCACGATGTCGAGATATTCCTTGGATGATGATAAAAGCGATAACACTCGAGGTAAAACTGCATCCTCTGGCCTGGGGCATGTGTCGGCCTCTTCGTCTAAAACATGGTGCAAGAGGATCTCCAGCCCATGTGAGAGGTATTCCAGCTTTTGGTACTGTTCACAAAGCTCCCCGGCTTCAATCGTCCTGCTCTGTCGCAGGTAGAACCGTAAGATATCAGGTAAGAATAGATGTGTCTAGTCGAGCAACGCCAAGAAGTTAGCATGTATGGTATTTAAAAATGGACCACAGCTCTCTCTCTCTCTCTCTCTCTCTCTCTCTCTCTCTCTCCGTATATATATATATATATATCTCACGCGCGCATGCGGGGCACACTTACCCTGATGGCGAAATGGAAAAATGAAAAGGTTACGTCTCGTCGCTGGACCAAGTCAGACTCGACGCCCAAGACAATGCCCTTCTCCAATAGCACGGAAAGGGGGTAGAAATCGACGGGCACCGAGACTGCAGGAGGCAGGTCCTTTCCATTGTCAACAGACGCTGCGCCAAGTAATTCGTTAATGTTCGGCCATGTCTTGATCTCCATTCCATCAAACAGCCAAAGAGAATGTTTCAAAGCAGGGGGCCCAAGTCGTAGTGATGAATCGTCAAACAAGTGGCCAACGTTCAGCATCGGCTGGTCTCTCATGCTGGCGTGATACTCAACATTTTGTGCAATTACACGCATATCATACTTGAGTTGGCCTTCTCCGTTGAGCGAGGGGCTTAGAAGCACTAGCTTCCCATCCACCAGGAAAATAACCGATGCCACCGCCACGTCCTGGGATGGATCTCCGTCTACAATTTGGCTTTCTGGTAAAACCCAACTGAGCCCACGGACTCTTGCAGGAGACCGCACTATGCCGTGGAACGCAATTTGCCCAACCTGAACAAGGCGGACAGAGTCTGACCATGGAGTGAAGATGAAGTGATAGAGCAGATTTTCATATGTATACACGAGGAGAGAATCTTCCCCGGACGTAGTCACTAGCACGATGGGAGCTGGTATTTGCTGTCGAAATAACACTTGAGACATGTCGAGTGTCACCTCTCGGGAGAACAGTCGCACTTCATGATTCTTGTTGCTCTCCACCGCAGCAATGAGAATATGTTGGTACCAGCACATGCCACCGCGGATCTGGAATTCGTTCTCCATCTCTTCTGTGGCAAAGGTCTTCCATCGTCCACTGTTGACACTGTAGTGTGCTAGACCACGACGCCCAGCCACCGCAACATAGCGTCCATCGGAGGAGATGACTGTCTGCCGAATAGGCCACTGGTTCAAGAGGTATGTCGGCGGAATCTTGGAAGTATGCCACAAGAAGGGCTCAGCTGAGATACTTGTCATATCAGGTAGGTCATATCCTCGGTAAATCATGACTGCAGTCGGTGTCTGGAGGACCGTCCGAAAGATGTTTGCCTCATGATAACAACCCGTCACTGCGTTCTTGGCCATTTCCAGACTCCATATAGCCTCATGACTGGATGCAGCAAGTAAGATCTCGGAACCACCACCAATCCAAATGGCAGAGCGAATTCCGGAAAGCCACTGTTCCCCGTTGCCGGTCGAGATACCATCATCTGTCCTAAAGCTATTGCTTCCGAGCTTGCCAAACATGCTCCATGTGGACCATCCTCTCGCGAATCCTGCAAAAAGGCAATATCCATCTGGAGAATAGGAAAGTGATGTGAATGCTCCTGCAGACGCGGCTGACACTGGTATGCTCTGCTTATGGGACAGGACGATGTTGCCGGCATAGTCGCGGACTGAGTAGACATGAACGGTGCCGTCTGCACAACCGACAGCAATCAATGAAAAACGGGCATTAATTACAGCCTTTACTGCATGGTTGTCGGCGGAGTCAGGGTTGTGGAAACAATGACCTTTGAATAATCGCTTGGCATCGATATTGTCGGCTTCAATGTCGGTTCGTACTTGTTGGCGCTGGACGGCATACACTCGGCCGTCGCTCGTAATCCAGGTTGCCAGATTCATGGGTCTGTCATATGTCATGTCCACAATTGACGATATCTTGTCGACCCATCCCATCTTGCTTATGAGCTCAGTTCTAGTTTGGTTACCAGTGCTGTCTGGAGTCCATCTTATGCATTGTATAGCTGCCGGTTTCCTCGTGGCGACTACTAATTCATCGTCCAAGACCAAAGCACTCTCGATGCCAGCATCGATTTTGATGACCATTCGGAACCGAATGCTAACATCACGAGCCCCTGAACCTTCGCCCGGACCCCATAAAATCTGGTCTGCCCTCAGTCCCGTTTGAGAACTAACGAGGCTCTGCTTACGTCGTTGCACATTATGGTAATTAGGGAAGTATGGCTTATATACGCAAGACTCGCCATCTGTTGCTATTGAGTAGGTTATTAAATAACCCTTGGAGGTGTGAATTACCAATATGACCGAATCACCGCGTAGGAGGAGGTCGACATTTGTGCCGTAGGATTGTATGGATGATTCGGATCGAACGACAACGGCAAGAATGACGGTAGGCTAAGACAGAGCTTCAGAATTTGCTTTTTTAAGCCCAACCATACAAAACAACGGTATTCAAGCATCACAGAAAGGACGATAACTCACCTTGGTCTGCCATAGCGTGATGCTCGTGGCAGTTGTGACAGCGAAGATGTGGCCAGTGCGGGCGGCGCACATTGCAAGCACCGGATCTTTCAAAGGAACAGCATTCCTGGTGTCTGAATGGGCCGATGGTGACGACTTCTTTGCTAAGGAGATGTAATCGTCCTGTTCGATAGACTGGACAGCTGGCGTAGCTGGCGTAATGGGTGTGGGTGAGGGTGAGAGTAGAGCATCAGCGTCATCTTGGGCCGATACATCTGCGGCTGCAGGTCGAGATTGACCACCTGGAGAGAGGCAAGAGCATGAGCCCGAGTTTTCGGTTTGCCGCAAGCCATCATAGGAAACATAGAGGTTGAGCTCGGGAGTGCAGCCGCTGCTAGTAGCATAGATGCGTGGAGTGCCAATGGGCCAATACATGATGGGCTCAAGCTCCCCTGTGATCGGTTACCCGTGATCGGTTACAAAGAGGTAACGTTCAGCATTTACAGGGAGCGAGACTAGGTGGTTGCGATCTCCGAGTCATCTCCATATGTTGTGTCCCGTGGGCGACATCACTTCCAACTTGATTAAGTGGGCTGCGACGTGGAGAGGACAAGTGGGAGGGCAGTTTTCGAGATCTAGAAAACGTCAGACGAGATGCTCGGTGCAGGAACAAATCGAAGTGGAAGCTCTCCCTATTCGCACCTCGGAAAGTGGGTCTGACAGCCAGACACTACCTCGTAGATATGTATCTCTTGCTCCAACGATGATTACATAATACAGAACATTGATGCTGTACTCCGTAAGCACCTATGTACCTACCTAGGTACCTAGGTAGGTAGTCATTGTTCCTTGCGTTGGCAACATTGAGGTTCTGCGCCAAGTTGGAAACCACTACTTGGCGCATTGACGTCCTCACTGGCGTTTTCAAATGTTTTACAAGGGCCGAGTCTATGTGTGTCGTCGCTGTTGACCTCTACCTCAAATCAATAAAAGAAGGACACAGGTCCATGACGATATTCGGCCAATGAGAAGGGAAGGGCTGCGATCTTCCCGGGTTTGCTCCGGGCAACGACCCGGAGTCACGTCGCTGGTGAGTTGGTTGTTGCTGTGTGTTAAGCCTTTTGAAACGCTTGCTAGCAACAAATACCGCTGTCCATGGCTTGTATTATCCTATCTGTTCACCTGCAATTGCGTCATATCCAGGCCATATCCAGGCCATATCCAAGGGGGGCAAACCTCGAGGGTTGGGGAAAGATGTCAACTATTGAGACTGCGGGCCCAGATGACCTTGGGCAGCCCCGGCGACACTGCAGGCTCCGAATTAGGCAATCAATTGATGTGCAGTGCATAGTTACGCCGTAAACCGACCGGAAAGAGCCCCAGCGCCGTCATTGCTTAAATGCTGCATGTGGCCAGTCAGCCGCCATCTAGAGGCCAGCGATCCACCGCGCTGGCACCAAAGGGGCAACTCGATGGAGAATCCGACCAAATCTAAGCTCCACGACTACTTGGGACTTCATACGGAATACAGCGGTGCTAGCTGCTATCCCCCTGCCCTTGCTGAGTCCCTGGATCTGATAGATCTTACAACCTGGTAAGTGAGTGAGTGACTCATTGGAACGGCCACAGGATCGTACTGAGGGGTGGGGCGGGTACCCAGGGGTCCAAAGAAAAAGTACTGGCGACATTCATGGGACATATCCGGTCTAGCTTTTCTATGTTGAATCGACATAAAAATTAGACCCGCTAGAACTCACAAATGTCACCAGTACAAGTCTCTAGTACTACCCGCAGGTACCCGCAAGTACCCATACAGGGATTATTTTACACTTTAGACCGTGAACTGCCAATAACGGCAAGAACGACTTAGACTCACATCTGCCAACCACACCTCACCTCCCGTCTTCTTTTCTTCTTTTACATACACTTTATTTCCCTTCATGCAGCCAAACCAAATCTTACTTACTGTCATTATAGCCTCCCTTCCAAATACAAAGTCTAGTTGCATCACTTACAGGCCTGCTTCATCTACTGCTTCAGTTCATGCATAACGCTGTCCAGCCTGCCCACCACTTACATCTGCGCCACTGCCTCTACTCCGCCGCATCTACACATTGTCATAGTCACCACGAAAGACTGGCTCTTTGTGCTGGCCATCGAGATGCCGGTCGCCATACCTTCTACGGCTGCCGAAAAATTGGAAAATGGCCACTCACAGCCACTTCATACCAAAGCCCACGGCGTCACTAGTGCTCGCAATGGCGTAGTTTCGAATTCCTTCTCCATTATCCACGAAATCTTGGCTAGGAGATCCGCCGCTGGTAAGCTCATTGCTGGAGTTGGTGCAGTATCTGATAGTGATATGTTCAAGGGATCTGTAAGTGGTTCACATGAGGTTGTCTGACCTGTGCGCCCACTGACCGCATCAAGACCGCAGGGAAGCCGAAAGCAAAACGATGGGACAGTAAGTACTGGCACATCCACGCTCCGCGCAACTACGGTCAGTAAGCTTATGAAGCATATTTCAGGTCACCTCACCAAGGAAAGCCTGAAGAGAGAGCCATGTTCACTCAAGCAAGCAGCTAGACACCTCAAGAAACCTGGCCTTATCTCTCTTGGAGGCGGCCTTCCCTCTAGCGAAACATTTCCCTTCGCCGAGATCAGCATGAAAATACCCGCAGCGCCTCACTTCTCGGAACAAGAGACTCTGGACAATGGACAGTCGGTCACCATCGGAAAATACGATGTCCGCGACCGCGACGCCGTCTACGACTTGTCTATCGCCCTCAACTACGGCCAGTCTACTGGTTCGGCTCAAATGATGCGTTTCTTGACTGAGCATACCGAGATCGTCTGCAACCCTCCCTATGCCGACTGGCGAATCTGCCAGACCGTTGGCAGCACCGGTGCTTTGGAACAAGCCTTGCGCATGTTTTGCGACAAGGACCGCAACGATTCGGTCTTGACCGAGGACTTTAGCTTTTCCACCGCCCTAGAGACTATTCATCCTCTTGGTATCAAGGTTTTTGGCTCTTCCATCGATGACGAGGGATTGGTGCCAGAGGCTATGGATGAGATTCTTACCAACTGGGACGCAGAATCCCGCGGCGCCAGGAAGCCTCACGTCCTCTACACTGTCCCCTCGGGTCAGAACCCTACGGGCGCCACACAAGGCCTGGAGCGCCGCAAGGCCATCTATGCCGTTGCTCAAAAACACGACGTCTTTATCCTCGAAGACGAGCCTTACTATTTTCTTCAAATGCAACCTTATGCCGGCCGCGGTCAGCCCGACGTTCCTCCCCCAGCCAACGTCGAAGACTTTGTGTCGTCGTTGATACCTACTTTTGTCAGCATGGATGTGGATGGTCGCGTCTTACGCATGGACTCTATGTCCAAGGTTTTGGTTCCCGGCTCGCGACTCGGATGGGTCGTAGGTTCTGAGCAAGTCATTGAGCGATTTCAACGCCATGCCGAAGTGGCTAGCCAAGGACCAAGTGGCTTCTCTCAGGTTATACTGCACAAGCTGCTCGATGAGACTTGGGGTCATGAAGGCTATCTGCAGTGGTTGATGAATCTTCGTATGCAGTACACTAAGAGAAGAGATGCCCTCCTCACTGCTTGTGAAGACCACCTGCCTCAGGATATTGTGAGCTGGACACCGCCAGCTGCCGGCATGTTTGTAAGGATTGCAAATCCCCCTTTTTTTAAAAAAAAAATCTGCATCGCATAGCACAACTTGATTATAAAACGGGAAGAGACTGCTGACAGTTGCGTAACTCCAGCTATGGCTCAAGGTAGACTACTCCAAGCACCCTCACGCGAGCACCAAGTCACTTGCAGAAATGGAGGTGGAGATATTCGATTCCTGTATTGATGGCGGCGTTCTTGTGGCTCGGGGGTCATGGTTTCTAGCCGAGAAGGACAAGCCCATGCCCGGTCTCTTCTTCCGAGCTACATATGCTGCTGCGAGTGCAGAAAACATGAATGAGGCTATCAGACGATTCGGCCAAGCTGTACGAGCGAGCTTTGGCAAGGAGATGTAGCTAAGAATCAAAAGACCGGACTATATGAGAAATTAGCATCAAATACGCAAAGTCATCTCCAAACTCATTTCTCATTGCCAATACATTGTGAAGTGTCTGTGTGCACGTTTATATGGACTATATACAGATCAAGGGTCATCCAATCTGTCCTGGTTTTAAGAAATAAGTCAAAATGACCAAAACACCACAACCTCGTCAATTGGAGGACATATTTTTATTTCGCCCGTTTCACAATCTTATCATCTTCCCAGAACGCAACATGGACTCCATGTGCAGGTGACAGCACCACATCCGCCTTGAGCGTAGGATTATCGCCATCCAACTCAAACATGTGGTTGTCCAAACGACTGTACCTTTGAAACATTCTCACGAGAACATAGCTCATCTCTGTCAGGGCAAACTGCTGGCCGATGCAGATGCGAGGACCGGAATTAAAGGGGATGTAGTCGTGCGGTCTGGGATGCCATTGTGCCCAGCGCTCGGGACTGAAGACGGCGGGGTCGGCAAAGGTTTCCGAAACAGGAGGGTAGAGGTCCGGGTTGCGCTGCATCACGAGCGTCGAGTATGCAATCTTTGTGTTTTTCAGGACGGGCAGGGGCTCTGAGCCGTCTGGGCCGCCGCCGAAGGGCAAAGTGCAGTCTTTGAGGGCGACGCGCACGTTGAAGGGGACGGCGGGGTAGAGACGCAGCGTTTCGTTGACGACGGCCTTGAGGTAGGCCATGTTCTTGAGGTGTTCGAACGTGGGCGGGCTGGTAGGGCCGACGACGTCGAGGATCTCGCGGCGCATCTTGGCGAGACATGCCGGGTGGCGGGCGAGCTCGTAAATGGCCCAGGAGAGGGTTCCGGCCGTGGTATCGCGACCGGCGAGGAGGATGGCGACGACTTGGTCGCGGATGACCTTGGGGTCGCGCGTGAAGAGGGCGAGGCGATGCAGGAAGGTGTAGCTCTTGTCCGACTTGGTCTTGGCCTCGAGCTCGGCGGGGGTCATGCGGAGGGTCATGTCGATGAAGCGGCCTACGAAGTTGTTGATGATGCGGAGATCGGACCGGTACTTGGACTTGGGAGTCAGGTGGCGGAAGGAGCCGGCGCGGGAGGTGATGTTGTGGTAACGCTGGACTCCGCTGAAGGCTTCGGCAAATTCTTGCTTGGGGGTGCTAATTTTTTTTTTTTAAATCACGGTGTTAGTTGGCTTTGATGTCCTGTTTGTAGGCGGGGTAGGTGAGATGGCTCTGAAGGTTTTGTGAAGTGATTGAAGGTTGGAATAGGATGGATAGGATGGAATCGAAAGAGGGTGAAGGGGGGATACAATAGAGTGTCTTGTGATGATGGCAGGTTTGCGAGTGCAACATGTACCTCAGGGACTTGACGTCGGCTCCAAGAAGAAAATCAGTGGCGACATCCAAGGTATACCGGTAGAACAGATCGCTAATGTCCAGAACCTGTCCATTCACCCGAGTCATATCAACAGGCTGGTTCTCGCCTTGCAGGGCACCACCGTTGGCGATTGCTCTGAAAAGCGTATCCATGTGCGACTCAAAGCACTCGAGGTCGCTGACACGGTCCTTTGTGAACTGCGGTCTCAGCAGCTGCCGGCTATTCTGCCAAACGGCGCCATCAGTGGCGAAAATACTGTCTCCCAAGAATTCCTTCCACTCGTCGTGGAATTTCTCGCCCTTACCAAAGTCGGAGAACTGTGTGGCCAGGATGGCCTTGACGTTGCTGGGATCAATGGTGAAGATAATGCGCTCGTTGGTGACGCGCGTTTCGAGGGTATCAGACTTGTGGCGCAGGAAGAAGCTATCGCGCCAGAATTCCATGGTTTCATTGTCCTGGACGGATTTAAGGCTTTTGTAAATGAGATCGAGCCCTGGTTTGACGGGTATGGGGAGTCAGTAACCCCGTACTTGAGGCTTGACGAGAAAGAAGACGAGATTGGGGCATACCCAGAGGGACCCATGAGCGCATGACGATGCCATAATTGCCGAGACGTTTGATGCGACGGTGCTCGTCTATTCTTTTGATCACACCGCGAAGGAACAGGGCAAAGAGGAGGAGGAGGAGGAGGAGGAGGAGGATGAATTTGGCGGAGAACCGCTGGGCGACGGCCTCTATGAAGCCCATTGTTCGTTTTGGGACTCTACCAGTGTGGGGTTAGTCTCAGAGAACCACGACTTGGATTTAGTTGTGAACGGAGCAAGGGGGGGGGGGGAGGGAAACAAGTCTTGTGGCAGGATCTATATGCCAGATGTACGTACGTACATGGCGCCGAAGGTTACTAGACAGAAAGGCTTATGGCGGAACCACGGCATACTCGATCTTGTGAAGATGCAGACTTGAGTAGAATAGGGGACTTATATGATGTCCCAAGTTGTTTTCAGCAAGCAAATAGCTCAATTCCCGATTCAACGCAACATCTAGACCAGATGGAGTGGTAATTGGTGGGGGGGAGGGAAAGGAAAGAAAGCGCAAGGTGATGCAAGAAGCGGGATTGGCGGATAGAGACGGGGAAGGGACCAGGCCACGAACGTTGCTGATGCAGGTGATGATGTAGGCAGGCGGCGAAGTGCTGTTTTATCTAATTACAGCTTTATTTTGATATTGACTTTCTTTACCTGTCACCTGTCGCGAAACCTCAGGAGTTGAAGGTTTGACGAAACACCCCTTGATATATTTCCGAGGCAATCATATAGACAAAACTGTCAGCAAGGCTAGGCCCTTAGGGCATGATTCGTCAAGATGCGGGCAGGAGATTTTAGTAATAACTCCGAGGCCCCAGATTCTGAATCAACCACCAGTCCTGTGATGTTTGATACGCACTGGCTGACCCTAAACCCCTTGCTCCAGGGTAGGCCAATTGTAGTTGGTATACACATGCCGCCGATGAGGAGCACGTGACACTAGTCATCATCAAGAATCTATATGTGACTAGGATGCCGTCGGCAGGCTTGAATGCCAGAATAAGCACAGGAGATACATCCGGCTGTTCATCATTCGGCATCTTTGGTACGAAAGCCGTGCTACACGATAACAACAGGATCTGTAGTCCGTGTTCCCATGTTCTAAACGACAATTTGCTGGAACAGTCACGTGACTCATCACGGGTCTGGCGGCGCGACATTGTTCCAGTCCCTCAGACAACACCCTGATCCCATATTGCTATCATCTCGATAACTCTACAATTGTCGCCTCGCTATTCTTCTTTGTGGCACCAAACTGTACCGAGTGAACAAGACATACACAACGACCTATTCCTGTACACCCAAAAAGCCTCGCGACATCTCTTCACGTAGCGCAGCTTATCAGCCACGGAATTCTCAATCGACGCGTCGAGACGTCCGACCTAGTACCAACGTTGACGACGCCACTGGCGTATCGCAACAACCCAACACCTGTCGACCTTCTCCCCACCCCAAAAATTTCTTCGCGAAACGCTCTACACATAACATGCCTGTCGAGGTCGCTTTGAACACGCCCCTGGCGGAGGCACTCTCCACTGCGATTCAACCCAAGCTCCTTGAAGTGGGATGGGGAACTGGCGCTGATGACTCCGCGCTCGCCGAATATATCATCCTGATGCTGGCAAATGGCAAGACTCAAGACCAAATTGCGGCAGACTTGTCTGGCGACCTGCTCGGCCTGCCTGCCGATGACCCCAGCGTGCACAACTTTTCAAGATGGCTTTTTGAGCAGATCGACCTATTAAATAACCAGCTGAATGGAGGCCAATCCGTAGGCGGAGATGCTACGGAGGCATCTGCTCACGATCAACCGCAGGGCGGAGATATGGATACAGATATGAATGCCAATGGTGCATCACAACTTAATGCGTAAGTACAAGTACAATCATATTTCCCGGCAAGCATTACAAATCAAAAACAAGTATATTCTAACACAAGCATCAAGCCCCACGGGACCGAAATCGATGCGCAACGGCAGCTTCAGGGGTGGCAGGGAGAAACGAATGCTTGGCCACATGTCGAAAGCCATGGATCGATCGGTAGACAATGCGCTCCACCGTGTGCGTGGCAACGGCAATGAAAGAATCAATGCCCATGGCCGCACCCCACCGTCTGGGCCTAGGATTGCGCAAGCACGTATGCCAAGAAATATTCGAGCTGCGAACGTACAAGCTGGACTAGCCGCTGGACCTCACGGCGGCTCATGGATGATGAATGGACAGCAGCCGAATCAGATGGAGCTTATGGCCATGCTCGAGCAACAAAATCAAATGATGTACCAATTGTCGCAGCAGCTGATGAACGGATCCAACAACGGCGGCGGATTTGGAAACCAGCGTCGCGGCAAGTCCTTGTTCGACCGAGTTCAGGACCCCAACAAGAAGAGAGGCAATCACCACAACCCAGCTAATGCTGACGGCTCCAAGAAAGACGTCGCTGAGGGAAGTGAAGATGTAGATATGTCTGGCGAGAAGCGCGAGCCGCCGATTCCCGAAGAAACGGTCTGCAAATTCAACCTCCATTGCACCAACAAAGAGTGCGAATTCGCACACCAATCACCAGCTGCTCCCCCAGGCGCGTCGGTCGATGTTGGTGATGTGTGCAGCTTCGGAGCTGCCTGCAAGAACAGAAAGTGCGTCGGCCGTCATCCCTCACCTGCAACCAAAGTCGCACACCAGAATGAGCAAGAGTGCAAGTTCTTCCCCAACTGCCAGAACCCAAGGTGTCCGTTCAAACATCCCTCGATGCCCCTGTGTCGCAATGGTGCCGGCTGCACGACAGAAGGATGCAAGTTCACTCACGTCACGACCAAATGCAAATTCAACCCATGTCTGAATCCGAACTGCAACTTTGCGCACGAGGCGGGTCAACAGGGCGGGTTCAAGGATAAGGTCTGGACCGCGGACTCGGCCAGGGGACACGTCAGCGAGAGGAAATTTGTAGACGAGAACATGACTGAAGAACTTGTCAAACCCGACGCAGATGACATGACGGACCAAGCCGCGCAGGACGCCGAGGTTATCGGATAAATGCTCTAGAAAAGGAGAGAAGGTCAATAATGGAACAGTCGGTTTAGTAGAGATGGGATCTATAGAAATCTCGCTGAGGAGTTGAAGCTTGTCTACAGAAGGATGAAGCGAATGACATGACACTGTCGCTTTCTTTCGAGGCATCAGGCTTAGTCTACGAGCTTGAGTTATGTCTGGAAAGTCATGTACATTATTCACGGGCGGTACTTTCTGTCACGATGAGAGGGCATGGGAGGCGTTTTCTACGGTTCGGGGGAAGGAAATGGTACATTTTGAACGTTTCGAGTCATCTCCAGTACTCGCGTGCGTCGCTCTGTTGATCTAGACAGAGGAAAGGATGAGGGGACAAGGTGATAGCACAGCCAAGCATGGAGCAATCTGATGGAAATAGGGATTTGCTGGAAGGAACCGCCATTGCGCTGAATGGAGTGCGGGAAGGAGAGGACGAGGGGAAAATATATCAATATAGAACAAAACTTTGTTGGCCGCTGTGTACACTATCTAGCCTTGCTGATCCTTGCTGATCCTTGCTGATGCTACTTGTAGCAACGATCAATTATGACATTTGGAGACGGTTCATAGTTAACGGTGGGCACATAGTTTCATCAGCACACTGCAGGCTCGAACAACGCTATGAGTGTCCAGAGTGTCCAGAGCCAATGTTGGTGAACTCGTTGGAGATGTTGGCTTAGTGTGTTGGCTTGTTCTATGCCAGATTGCCGAACATCCCAGCGGGGACCAATGACGGCCCACGGGGCGTGGATGCATGGAGATAAATTTTTTGTATAGTTTTCAAGGAGTACGGAGTACAGGAAACAAAATAGGATGCACGGAGCAGAGTGGTGTAGCTTTGTACAAGTCCGACGCCTGTCTTTGTCACGTCGCACGAGGCGGCTCGACCCACTCCCCTTTCACGTCCATCTCGACATCCATCTCGACGTCCATCTCGACCTCCGGTCACCTAAAAATCGTCCACGCAAATTAATGTCAATGTCAGCGCCATGGGGTCGCAAAAGGGCAGAAGACGCTGTCATGACCCTATTCACACTGGAATGCGTCAGCCGGACATGTCTCCGAAACGCAGCCTATCGAAACAGCCCATTGCGTCCCTATTCCACCACCAATGCTTCCTCACCTTCGGCATCACCAGCATCATTCGCATGTGCCCGCCGGCCGAGCTGCCAATCCCGGGCGGCATTCGCCAATCGACGTAGATATGCGACCCTCAACGAAAACGGACACATTGCCATCGTGGGCGGTGGGTTGACGGGCCTCACGACGGCGTACTACCTTGCGAAACAGCTGCCGACGACGGCCAAGATCACGCTCTACGAAGGAAGTGATCGATTGGGTGGCTGGATCCGGACCGATCGTGTGCCAGTGGATGTGGACGGTGTCAGGGGGACCGTGAGTTTCGAGAGAGGACCGAGGACATTGTCGTCGTTGCATTCGAGTACGTGGCGATTCGACGATCTGATCCTCTACGACCTGGTGAGCCCCTTCCATCTACAGCTTCCATATGGCAAATCTTTGTCTGGCAACATCTTCCCATCGCTCTCCACGATAGACAGCTAAAAACCACCAACCAGGCTCTCGATCTTGGTCTCAAAATCTTCACACCCCGCGACCAACCCCGCTACATCTACTACCCAGACCACCTCGTCACGCTCCCCCCAACATCCAGCATAGCAGAATTCGTCCGAGAGCCGCTCTTCCTGCAATCCTTCTTCGCAGGGATAAGCTTCTTCCTCCGCCGGCTGCGCAGCCGGGCCGTGCCAAGCAAGGACCTGTCCATATCAGAGTGGCTGTACGAGGTCAGCGGGAGCCGCAGCGTAGCCGACAACTTTGCGTCAGCCATGGTCCACGGCATCTACGGAGGCGACATCGACAAGCTGAGTGCGCGCAGCGTCTTTGACCGCTTCTACTGGGCTTATTATCTCCCCAGCTCGGGCGCCAATCTGAGACACATGACCATGCGGGAGCAGGTGCTCATGAGCGAGCTGTCGCAGGACGCGGAGATTCGGCAGATGGCGCTCAAGGCGAAGGGGACCCTTCTGCATTTTGGGAAGCAGGGCATGGATAGCTTGCCTAAGGCGCTGGAGGATGTGTTGAGCAAGACGCCGAACGTGGAGATTAGACGGGGGAGACCCGTGACGGACATCAGTTATGATAAGGAGGCGGATAAAGTTGCGGTGCGTTAGATGACCTTTTCATCTTAGGGCCACATAGCGCAGACTTGGGTGTCGAGTCCTCTTCTAAAAGAAGTAGAAGGTCAGACTGAAGAAAAGCGAGGGGACTGTACTGACAACAGTTGCAGATCATAACGCGCAGCTGGGGCGAGCAGCAAAATCACCACGACCAGGACCAAAATCAGACCACATCGTCATACGATCGCGTCATTTCCACCCTCACAAGCCAGGACCTCGCGCGCATCACATCCCCCAAGCTCCCCAGCCTGGCGGAAACGCACTCCGTGTCCATCATGACTGTCAACATGTGGTATCCAAGGGAGGACCTGAAGCCTCCCGGCTTCGGCTACCTCATTCCCCGATCCGTCAGACGCGAACACAACGCCGAGCGCGCCCTCGGCGTCTTCTACGACTCGGACGTCAGCGCCGCGAGCAGCCCCGACGAGCCCCCGGGCACAAAGCTCTTCGTCCTCATGGGTGGACACTACTACGACTCGGGCGCGCCCCCTCCGTCCGAGGCGGAAGCCATCGAGCAGGCCAAGGCCCTCCTGGAGCGGCACCTCGGCATCCCTGCCGACACGCCGTGCTTTGCGCTCGCGCGCTTCGCAAGGGAGTGCATCCCACAGCACTATGTAGGCCACCACGAGCGCATGATGCAGGCTGACCAGGAGCTGCGCGACCATTTCGCGGGCAGGCTGGCAGTGGCGGGGGGCTCGTACGGCAAGATTGGCACCATGGGGGCCATTCGCGCCGGCTACGACATTGCCAAGCTGACCGTGGGGGATAAGCAGGGGTGGTATACTACTGGGCTGGAGGCGCTGGAGTTTCCGGAGTCGTTTGTCGGCGTGCCTGTTTCGCAGATCCCGGTGAGGCGGTTTAAGCGTTGAGACAAAGGGGCTGAAGGGCAGAGGTGATTGTGATTAGAGCTAGTGTAACAAGAGCGCAGCCGTATACGAGTAAGATGGCTCAAATCCCATGTTTTCCAGCTCGTGAGGTTTTTTTTTTTTTGTTTTTTTTTTTTAAAAAAAAAAAACACACACCGCTGCATTCACCACGCTCATGCATCGTCAAACGCGACACGCTCGTCATTAGAGCTAGCTACCCGCTCCGTTCTATTAGCCCGTACCCCTTCTCTTCCCTTCCACGAAGCGGAAACCGGGGAGAAACGACGAAAGCATTAGGGTAGGAAAAACAATAGAGACAACCGCAACCCTCCCTTACTAGCCCTCGTAGCCGCTGCTACGCTATTCCAACTCCGCTACACGGCATACCGCCTCCGCTATTGTATGAGGTATCATTGGGCGTGACATTACACCAAGACAAGGGAAAAAAAAAAAAAAAAGAAGGGGGGTAGAAAAGGGGAAAGGAAGGGACCCATGTACAGCGCGGTCTAGGGGTAGAGAATAAACAAGACGGCCTGTTGGTCTGCGGGGAATACAAAAAAAAAAAGGGGGAGGGCAAGGGGGGGGGGGCGGTTCCTGTGCTGTTCGTCCCCTGTATTTTCATTTCTTTGCAATATAATACTAGGTTTGGTGTTCTTCATTATTTTGTTGGCGCACGGAATGCAATCCGTGCTGTTTAGTCTAGCATGACTACATCCTTCTTCTCCGTTGCGCCATCCGTGATAGTAGCGCGAATGGCTTCATCTGTGGCCATCAGCATGGCTGCGACGCCGCCTTGAGGACGGCCCGCCGCGCCAGTGGCCAGGCCAAGCCAGCCCTCTCCTTTCCCGTGCCAAACGGTCTTGAGGGCGTTGGATATGGCGTCTTGCGAGCCGGCGTCGGCGTCAGATCGCCACAGGTGCCACCACGCTTCGCCCCGACGTGGCCGCAACCTGGCTTCTAGTGACACTCGCTTGCGGTTCTCCTTGTCATTATCAGGGCCGAGCCAGTAGTCGATATTCATCCACCCTATCGCCTTCATGGAATACTCGAGGCGCCCCTTTCCTGCCGCCTCAAGAGGTGCCCACTCGCTTTCCATCTTGTCGATTGCCTGCAACGCGGGCAGTGATGCAGGCAGCCAGGACATAAGGGTGCCGATGCCGCCAGCACTATTGACGAGCTGTCTCATGAGATCAATTAGTCGCAAGTGGGGATTACCCTCTTCTACCTCGACTTCAACCTCATCCTTGGACAGATCCAAGACCACGCGCCAGCGCTTGGTCGTTGTCGCCATTGCCTTAACTTGTGAAGCCCGTTCTGCGTCTTGTCCGTCGTTCTGCTTCTGGCCCTCGCCTGTGCTTTCGCTGTAGCAAAATGCAATCTGCCGTAGCGTCACCGATTCCGTCGTAATTGTGCCACGGGCGCAATCCATGGCCTCCAAAAAGTTTACGAATCGATCGATAGCCATTATTCGTGACCTGAGCAAGTCAAGAATCGGCTTGCCTACAGGCCGTTGAATGCGTAACGAGAACTGACCTCCTACTGGGTCATATGAGACGTCACGATCTGCCAAGTCAGACAACGAGGCAAACTTGGAGGGTCTCCTGACTTTGATGATGGCTTCCGTAGTGCAGACGAGTTCTGTTTCTTGCGATCCATCCTCATTTGCGGCACTGGTTAAAATAAGTGACTGAATCCCTTTAAATTTAACATTGACAATGTTGTCCGCCCAGGCTCTCTTAGGCTTGGATATGAGGTGCCCTGCGGCTCGCTGCATGAGTGATGCATTCTCCGTATCCTCATCATCTCCATCGTTTTCCGACAACGAAGGATCCGATCTCGCATTGTCTGTATCAAATGCCATGGCTGGGACCAGAGCTGACAGTGCAATGTCGATTGATGGTAATCGTCCAAATTGTGAAGCCAGGGTGGACAAGGTGGTTTTGTAGTTTGACCTACTCTTAATTCGTTGTCGATGTAATTCCCTCAAATCCACTGATTGTGCTATGAGACCAGTTGTGAAGAAGGCCAATTCATTCCAGAAGGCATCTGATAACTCGGGGTAGTCGTTGCTGAGCGGGATCTTTGTTTGAAGCTTCCATGTCTTGCTGGCATCGTTCCGATTTCTGGCCTCGTCGTTAACACAATCTACAACGAGATACTATCTTGTCCCTGGGAATCAAGATTTGCTTTTTTTACAATCAAGAGAGAAACTTACGATCCAATCAGCCACCACTCGTCGCCGCTTAAGCTCAAGACAACTACCACAAACGAGTTGGCCGCCCAGCCCTCTTTCTGCAACCAAATAGCACGAGTCCAGTCTCGTATCTTGGTCACTGACTTTAGCTCTTCCACCGTCATCGCCGCCTTCCGCACATTCCATCCCATAGATGTGCTGCGCCGATATATTTCATCTTCCATGATAGCACAGCGGACATGTTCAAGGCATCGTAGGCCGTCCTCTGAAGGGTTTCTACCGTTGTTGAGCTGATGTTCGGGTTGAATTGTGAACTTGGACTGCGGCTTCACTGCAAAAACGCCCGTCATCGGCTCAAGCAGCAATGATACATTGTCACTGCACCCTACCTGCATCGTCAAGACCGAAAATGCAGGATCTGTTTTCGAGACTTGCAGGATCATGCTGGCCCCCTCATTCTGGAATCTCGAAGCGGTTAGAAGTTTGCTGTGAATACTACCGAGAATGTACTCAACGTGCTGAGCGATCACATTCGTCAACAAAGCTTCTGCCGACAGTTCATCCATATTGAAGTCAACATGGACATCTTTGACCTCCTTGCCATCTCGATACCACTTGACGACAAGCGAGCTTGATGTGTTGGCGTCTTGTTTGGCAGTGGCTTTACGGTTGCTATTGACCGCAACCAAAACCCAGCTCTTTGAACCGGTTGTGTTGGACCTCAACGTCCAGTACTGTACCGCAAGAGCTCGGTTGAGCTGTTCCACATTCAACGTTCCGGTCCACGAGCCTCGACTTAATTGCAGCGCTTGGCGCCTAAGCTCATTAATCTTTGTTGTTAGAACAAATTCATGTAGGAATTGGTAACAGCCTTCCAGGCCTTCTCTCCCTAAAACGTCATTGACACCACTTTCCAGATAAGAGCGCAATGACTTAGAAAGCCGTGCGGGCGCAGGTGTGAATGCGAATCGGAAATCAATAAACCAGAATTGCTTCTCAAAGTCCTCGTCGGCGATAGTAAGATCGACCTCGAATTCGCCGTTGACTTTGAAAGTGACTCGCCCGGATCCGATTTCGTAGTTGCGAAACTGCGACGGTACCTTATCGAAATCGTCCAAGTTTAATCGTAGAGAAAGTAACGTGTTCAGATCACCCACCCATTTCATTTGCTCCTCAGCTGTTAAGGCAGGTGGTTCGATATAATGCAACTGTAGCAACACAATTAGTACGGCCAAGTGTGAGAGAAAGTAAAACAAACAGATACATACGTCGGGCATCCACGGTGCAGTTCCTGTAGAAAGCACTTGCAATGCAGTCTTTAGGTCAGGACTTGGCATTCGAGCAAACGTGAGATCTCGCTTGACATTGACAATGTTGTCAAGTGCAGCGTCGAAGAGCATCCTTTGTTGGTCTATATGATACTTGAGATCAATGAGCTTGCTGACTTGGTGCGCTTGTCTACTCCATTCGGCGATAACCAATGCCTTTAACCATTTCCCATGCCATTCTTGAGCGAAATGCAGAAGCGCGCCCTTCTTTCTCAAGTTTTCTGAAGATGTGTCGTCTGGTCCGCCGGATGAATACGAAGAAGAGGAACCGTTAGTAGCCGCAGGAGGCAGTGGCATCTTAGCCAATTCTGCAATTTTATTCTCGAGCGCATTATGAGTAGTCTGAGCTAGGCGAGTGAAAAGCAACGACAAAGGCACGAATCCCTGTGTAATATGTACGATTTCGTCGGGCAAGTCGTTCATGCGATTTCGGATTTGTTTGTTTGTTGCTTCATTCGTACCCGGTTCTTGCCGCCGTGATCCGTCCTTTACACTCAAACTATTCGACTCGTTGTCTGCTGGTGTTGGAGCACCAATAGCCTTATCCTTTGTGACACCCGCATGCCGCTGATCCGCAGCATGGGCACCATTGGCACCGTTCGAACCAAAATCCCTATCATGATCGGTGCGCGTGCCGTTCTGGCCGCTCGGCTCCATTTTGATCACCCCGGGCATTTAGCCACCTCCAGCGGCCCGCCTCCAAAATGTTCAGCACCAATATTCGTTGCAACCTTTGGCATACACGCAAGAGGACAAATAAAGATTGGTTCCGGGCAATTATGTTGACCATAAAAGTTTCCAGTCGAGATTCCAGTGCTCAGCGCAGGAGGCGCATGATCCCTGGACTTGCGTTGACCGGACCCAGCCACGTCTATTACGCGCGAGAGCGCAGCATAAAAAGCGAATGAGAAGCTTTCCTCCAATGCTATTGATGGACAATGATTGGGTTTGATAAGCGTTTTGAAAGTGGTCCTGATCGTAATCGCGTGCCGAGGCCGTCGTTACGGGTTTGAGGTATTGTCTCGAGGATGTCGAAGCGTGACAGAGGGAGGAGCGATGTGATGTAAATCCAGCAGCCGTGTAATGGTAACGATATAAAAGTAACTATTCGAGATTTTCGAGTATTCTGTAAGTTAATGCCGTGTTTTCAAGAGGGCGATCCAGCAGTGAGATAATGCACGGCGCAATTCAAGAGACTTCGTACAGTCACTGCTGTTGCGATCCAGGTCCTGCTTACCACTCAACGCCTCGAACATGGCTCGGTCATGTGAGGCTGGGTATGCACGGACCAACAATGTGCCGCTTATCCTCTCATTCAGGTCGGCAGGCTCCACATTTGCACAGTACGCTCGAGGTAGCCTACTCTGATCGCGGATCAATTTGTAGCTCCAAGTACTCCGTCCCACGGTACATTTAGCATTCCTTTGGTGTTTGTAAGGCCTCAGGCACGTCACGGACGGACCCACCGGTGAACAGCTGGTAAGAGTAAAAGCTTTTGTATAACAGTACAGAGATAGTGATAGAACGCTACGTAAGAGTTATAAAGAATTGTACAATCTATAACAAGCTCATCAGTGTCACCAGGAACCAGGTTGGCGCGCGATGGTAGGCACCTACGTCCTAGGTACTGTTTTCTTCATGCTATTCAATTGGGTAGCAAGTTGATTCGTGACCTGACTGTCGCCTTAAGCAGCATTGTGCGGGCACAAATATGTCATTAAGATCAATGTGAATATTCGGCTCTTGAGAAGGGGGCGTATGATATGTAAAAAAAAATAGTCTGGACAACTTGAAGCTGTGGAGATTCTGCCGCAAATCCTACTCAGCACTAAAAATTGCACGGGTCATTTCTCATTCTAGTGCACACTCAATGGAACTTTGATACATGAACGTATTTGTATCTCATGAATGCATTTCCAGCTTTCTCGTCTTTTCCTCCCTTGCTCGTCGCTCTGCGCGTATGTGTCGTAGAATAGGACGCGAAATTTAGCTGAATTCTTGTTAATATTCTCATGACCCATGAGGATGACGCAAAATAGTACAAACATGATGAATTCTGACCGCATCAACTTACAACTTGTTAGGAGGAGAAGCTGCCGTGGTTGGCCATTGGTACCCAGCCGCATCACTGAACTTGTAACCATAAGAGGCCGTGAAATCGTCCAGGACGGCAGGGCCGCGGGAGCCTGAAATAACAGGATTAGTTCTATGAGAAGTGACCAGCATTCAGGAGAATATGGGCTGTAATTACCATATGGATACTCCATGGGAATAATCTCCTTATTGTCATCGAGGTAGTGGAGCAGCGGCGTAAAGATGCGCCAACTAGCATCGAGTTCGTCGTCACGGACAAAGTTGGAGTGGTCTCCCTTAAGACAGTCGAGAACTAGTGATTCGTATGCTTCTGGAATTTTCAGGTCGGAGAATCGTCGTCGGTAGGTCAGGTCAAGCTCGGTCACCACGGTCTGCATGCTTAGTCCAGGCAACTTGGAGTTCATCTTAATGTATACACTTTCGTTGGGTTGGATACGCATGACAAGTTCATTTCGAGGGATATCTTTGAAGATTCCTGAAGTGACATCCTTGAACTGAATCCGGATCTCGGTCTTTTGCTCATTGAGAGCTTTACCGGCCTTAATGATGAAGGGGACGCCGTCCCACCGTTCGTTCTTGATGTACGCAACCAGGGCGCAGAAAGTGGGACACCTCGAATCCTTAGGCACGGTATCGTCCTCCTTGTATGATGGTTTGCTGCCATCGAGAGATTTGCCGTACTGTCCGATGATGACATTCTTGGGTTCGATGGGGGGAATAGCACGGAGGACGCGGACTTTCTCGTCACGAATATCTTCAGAGTCAAAGGAGATGGGTCTTTCCATAGCGAGCAGCGTCAAGACCTGGAGCAAGTGATTCTGCATGACGTCGCGAATGATGCCGAATTCATCAAAATAGCCTCCACGACCCTCGGTGCCGAATGGCTCTTTGAAGGTGATTTGAACATTATCGATGTGATGTCGATTCCACGTAGCGCCTAGGAAAGAATTACCGAATCTGAGAATCAAGATATTCTTGACCATTTCCTTGCCCAGATAATGGTCAATACGGAAGAGTTCTGCCTCAGTCCAGTCTGGCTGGAGAGACTTTTGCAACTCGCGAGAGCTGGCAAGATCCTTGCCGAAAGGCTTCTCAACCTAGTGACATCATCAGAGTTAGCCTTGAATAAACCAAGGTGAGCATAGATGGACCATCGGATCGCGCTACTTACAATCACTCTTGCAATTCCCTTTTTTGGGTAGCAGCACTTCTTCAGGTGCTGAGAAACTATGGTGAAGACACTGGGAGGCAGAGCCATGTAAAATAATCGGTGAGTTTCGGGACGACCCTTTTCCAACTCAGTCAAGTGCTTGTTTAGATTTTCGAACGACTCATCCTTGTCATATTGGCCCGAGATATATGTACATAGACCTAGGAAATTCTCGAGTTGTTGCTCGATCTCCTTTGTTGGAGTCTTGATGTATGACTTGATGCGCTTGAGATACTCTTCGTGGTCCATCTTGGTACGAGCATATCCGACGATTTTAGCATCTTTGGGCAGGAACTGGTTCCGGAACTAATTGGTCGTTAGCATGTTGACTTGATTACAGTGTCATTCGGGATCCATAGTCGCAGCTATGTCAGGACTGATTGCCCACCAATCCAAAGAGCGCAGGGTACTGCAGGGAAGAGAAGCTTGTCAGCGCAATTTTAAGAGCAGAGGTATAATGAAGGCCGGTCGAGCTCCTACAGTCTTCTTCTTGGCCAAGTCACCAGACGCGCCAAGCACGACAATTGAGGTGTTATCCTTCAGCTCCATGGTTTTGCTGCAGGTGAAATGAAGTATCAGTCAATTATGCTCGTGGCGGAAGTGAGACAGCCCCCTCCCCCTCTCCACCCTCTAAAATAAATGATCGAGAGGCTCGGAGGTGACGAGGGACTCATAAGCATCTATGGTGGGGTTAGATGCTGCTAGGGTGGCATACATACCCAGGCTGGCTGTGGTCCATATAAGCTCTACAGATCGCTCCAGGCGATGAAAGTTGAGTTCTGTCAAAGGAGACAAACGTCAAGGTGAGAAAGTAGCGCAAGTTTCAACGAGAGGAGTGACGGTGGGAGGAGAGCGAAAACAGCGGCGAAACGTGTCGAGGATGAGAGAGAGGTTTGTCGGGCGGCCCCATTAGCAGCATTTTACCGATGCGACTAATGTACACCCAGGTACCTACGATTGCGCCAACCCGGCTCCTGGCGACGGCTTGTAAGGCTAAAAGCTCTTGTATGACAGTACATGCACAGTGATACAACTCTACATAAGAACTAGGAACTGTCATACAATCGATGACGGGTAGATCAGTGTTCCCAGGGATCGATTTGGCGCGCGATGGTAGGTACCTAGGTACCTAATGTAGTACATGTCTTTGGCAGCCAATGCAGAAACAGCACCACCAAAATGTGCACCTACCTTTGAGTACCTAGTGTGGTTGAGCCGGCTTAAGCCGGATTACAAGTCTATTACTCCATTCCATTCTCACAGTACCTAACTAACTATTATGGTGGTTCGACGCGCTGTGACCAGGGTGGGGCACACTGAGCTGACATTGAACACATTGAACAACAATGTCGTTGAAGGGCCTGTCGGTTGCAATTGAAGACTTCGTGCTCCATCCATCGCTGGAAATACTTAGCGATTTGATTCTGCTTCAGAGTCGTGCGATAAGCGCAGTGTGCCTGCGCGCTCTATCCTGCGTTGAGCACCGAGCTGGGCGAGAGGAAGTCGCTTTCTTCAACATCTGCGATCCGCTGCGCTTTACACATAACCTAGGTACATTGGGTAGGAGGTATGTAAAAAACGTGCGACAACGACAGCATGGTAACAGCCGCGCCAATCCCGATCCAATCCTTCTAGTCTACTCGATTGATACTTCTCACTAATCTGTTTTATCACGCAGCTGATTTCTAATTGTACTGTGACCTGGACCGGAGTAAAGACATGCTGGGGTGGGAAAGTGACGTTACCCCAAAAGCATTTCTTATTATACAAAAATTTGGTTAAAGCAGGTGGCCTGGTGGGCTATTTGAATTTTCCTCTATGCAGCTAAGCGCCAGCTTACGCTAAACTCTGCTAGATGAAGTCAGTGGACCGTAGATTTCCAGGTTTCCGTCAAACCGAGTTTTGTACACAGCCTCCATCTTCTCACACTTTTACAAAAAACGCATTCCTACACACTGCATAAGTCTCCCTCGTTTGTTTGGGAAAACTGCTAGAAAGACTGCCATCATCATGTCTGGCCCGTAGTTCGTTCCCTCACCACAACCCAGGTCATGACACTCTACGAGACTTTGGAACTCGGATATTTGTTAGTGCTTTATTCAGTCGTCGTACAAAATAGCACAGGACGAGAAGTGCTTTATAATGTAGCGATGTGTTCCGACATCCATTCGGTACGAAAGTGTAAGTCCTACTGTCCTCAAGGAAATGTTATTGTCCACGAAGCTGATGCCTTGACCTAGGAGTCATCCGCTATCGTGCTGCTACCGACATGTTTCTGACGTGAGATTTACTGATCCTCCTACACCGTCACATGCATTATATGCAGCTTTTTCTCCGTTGTCCGCGTCCCCGGTCTCGAGTTGTACAAGGTGGATCTTCTTCACTGCTTTGCGCTTCTTCGTCAATCTATCTATCATTAGTCATCATCCTTTTGAGTGCTCAAAGGTAGCAACCAAGTCACAAAGTAGCTAGTGAGCCGATCGGTTTCAACAGGTCAAAACGATACTTTACTTTACGTGCGAACCTCTGTATAACAGAGGTCCGGGCAACCTTAAGATGTACAAAAAAGAAAGTTGACACGCATGCAAGCCTGCTGTGAGCCAGCTATTGTGGTTGTTTAGAAGTATCGCTGAGGTACTGGAAGTTGGGTGGATCTCGTGACTTGGGATACCAGGGCAATAATTCATCGCTAGCCCCCAAGGTGGAGAACAACGAGAAAAAGACTGCCCTAAGGCCACACGTGATGTCGAGGGCACAATTTCTCATGCTAGTGACACCACAAACCATTATCGCATCCACCTATGTACTCAGCCGACATCACGACACAACGACGTGCACCAGCAACCAGGGAAAGGTCTTTTAGATAAGACATTTTCCTTCTACTCTTCCCTTGTTTTAATCGGTCGTTTGTGAGACTGAAAATAAATCAAGTCAGTCAAAATGCCTTCTGAGAGCGGTCACAGACGTAAGTTGATCCCGACCATTCATCGATTCCCGGTCCCGCTTGAGCATCGGAAGGTAGTTTTTCGGTATTGCGAAATTTCAGAATTTACTGACTTGTTTTTGCAGTATACGTCAAGTGAGTACACTCCTGATTGAAATAACCCCTGCGAACACGAATACCGAAACCTTCGTGCACTCGAGTTGAAGCAAAGGGTGGGCAAAAGCACACGACGAGGCCGACAAATGAACAATGAATTCTGTACTATCGAACACCCTGTCGCGTTACCACAGCTTTGTTGCTTGGTGTTGCTCATAGTGCAGGATGAGGGATCTAGGTCGTTGTGAGATGGCAAATTTGCTGACGGATTGGACATTAGGGGACGTCACCTGAGCTACCAGCGCTCCCGTCACGTCACTCGTCCCGGCACCAGCCTGATCAAAATTGAGGGTGTTGATGATACTTCTGCTGCCAAGTAGGTCTCTTCACACTGGAATTGGATATGTCTAGTCTTGTTGGCGCGTACTGACGGTTTGTGTCTACAGCTTCTACCTGGGCAAGAAGGTCGCCTACGTCTACCGAGGTCAGAAAGAGATCCGTGGATCCAAGATCCGCGTCATTTGGGGCAAGGTCACCAGGCCGCATGGTAAACTCATCCTTGACCCATCAAGAAAACGCGTCTTGCAAATCACTGCTAGGAGATTTGCGCATATTTCCACCCCTGCACAACACGCTAACATCGACTCTCATAGGCAACTCTGGCGTTGTTCGCGCCCGTTTCTCCTCCCCTCTTCCAACAAAGTCTTTTGGTGCTTCGGTTCGTGTCATGCTGTACCCTTCCTCGATATAAGTACAAGGTTTTGGGACGGAGTTGGTAGTGATAAGAGTTCATATTTGGCTGCATTGGTCGAGGCAAGGATAAAGAGCATATTTGCCTTGGTTTGAGGCAATCAATTGAAAAAGACGTCAAATCCTCCAAAAAAAAGAAAGAAAAGATAAGAACGGAGTGCCCGGATGCTATTCTTTTTTTTTTTTTTAAATCGTTCAGCTGTGGGAAACAATAGTGCGTGTGTATGCCGTGAAAGAGAGCGTCTGCCGGATCCCGAACCCTTACCTACTCGCTATTTTCAACAATGGGCAAGAATGCTAGATGGATTGACGACTTGCCATGGTTTCTCTCGGCGCCGAGTTGAGTAGCATTTTTATGGCGATTCGGATCTGGTTTATGGTATACCATTGCTTTCTTGATTGAAGTAATCGTAACCGAGCCTTGTCATCTGCACCAGTAGCTTCAGAAGAAGCTCTGCACGTTAGAAACTTGTAATACAGGAGTACCGGCAGTAATTGAATGGCTTTACGGTGCTGAACTCAGAATCATGCCGCTCAAGGCCTCCCCGCTCTTCGTGACATATCTTGAATTGTGTATCATCCATTCCGTTTCCGACTCAACTTTGGAATTGTGTTGGCGTCTCCCTCATGGCGCACACGAGCATGGCGTCTGCAGCAAATTGCGCAGACCAACCTCGTCGCTCACGAACATAATGACAACACGTAATTTGCTTCAAACTTACAACAGTACAGCTTGGACAGCAAATTAAGCGAAATGGATATTCTTGATTCGAGGTCTATATTGACGGCCAAGAACTCTATTTCCAAACGCACGCTAGACCTGGGACACTTGGTTGAATGACAGAAGACAATATTTTGCAGAGATATCTTGATAATCTTCCGATACTCCACAGAACATAAAATGATCCACAAACCCCAATATCATGAAATTATCACATCTGGACGGCCCTCAGAATATTTGTGATGTTACAATACAGGAACGGCAAACCAACAATAGACCAGCATTTCTAGAACCAGGAGATTTCGTCTTGGTTCATCCTGAAAAAGTCGTCACATTCTCTGGACAGCCATTTTCCTTGTCGTGATCACCACTGACGTCTATACGGAGATCTGAGTTGTTGAAGTAATCAATTATTACACTGTTTCGCAGACATAGGGCGCAGCGCCCGCACAAAGTTGGAGGGGCAAACCCAAGGAATATAAGATGATGTCATGAGAAGATAAACATGATGAATTGACACGGGATTTTCAATCATGGCGTGCATCTCCTTGGGGACGAAAAAGGGTCCAGGTACGGCCGTCACAAGGGTTTGATCGGCTTAAAAGCATCGCTGAGGAGTTCCTCCTTCTGTGATACTAAATTACGATTTCACACTATATCAAAAGGTGCCCGCAATCATCCGAGCCACGAAGAATCGTACGTCTGGCGTGGGTAATTACCTCGGTATGTAATACGAAACCCGGAGACCGTCTGTCAGCTAAGCTGTGTTATCTCGCCGTCTACGGAATAGAGTGTCAGATATTTGGAAACGACAA
The DNA here is from genome assembly GCA_000729835.1 of Atkinsonella hypoxylon. Classification (NCBI taxonomy): domain Eukaryota; kingdom Fungi; phylum Ascomycota; class Sordariomycetes; order Hypocreales; family Clavicipitaceae; genus Atkinsonella; species Atkinsonella hypoxylon. The sequence continues at coordinate 29,559 of JFHB01000243.1, forward strand.
AAATCCGTTGCTGCATGCTCTATCTAGTACTCGGACGGAAAGGCTCCACGTAGGTACGTGGCCTATCCACCCACATTCCTCCCTTGATTCATGCGCAGGACCTCGTGTTGCCTTCGTTACCTTTGGTCGCTCGTGAGGTTCTCATAACGCCGCACTTCGGAAACGGCGAGGCATTCAAGTCCCGTTTGCGATCCCGAACGGACGGAAACAGACTAACTATCCAATAACCAAATATGCATCCTTCTACGTCGTCTCGTTTGCCCTCCTGAACCCTTGTGAAGCTTAAAGCCGGAAGCCTCGGAAACCACTGCAGTCAAGACAGTGCTTTGATCAGCTTACAAATGAACCTTTTCCGCGCGTTATGCACGGTGTTTTTACTATTCATAGGAATAGGGCAAGGGCAGATCGAAACAAAGTGGTAACTATTCCGTATGGGCATCGACTCCCTGGGAATCGTTCTGCAAGAGTTGATAGGCGTAGCCGACGAGAATAGAATGTGGATCAAGTTGTCGTCAAATAAAAACGACATGACCCACAGCATTATTGGTACATGCGAGGCAGTTCGGCGCGGGCAAAGATGCCGCAGAACGCGCTATAGCTGCAACGTGTGCGATGTACTTCTCTGGTACTTCTATTGAAGTCATTCAAAGCACGGAGTAATGAGCCCAAGTGAGGAAAGCGACACTGGACTAGGGTAGAATCTGTCAGAGCAGACGATCTTGTGCATGGCTGACATCAGTGGTTAGGTAGGGTTGATAGGATAGGTTGATTTGATCCGAAGGCTTCCATGTTCATGGCTAGATGCCTAGTACATGGCAGGAATTGTATGTGTACCTAATGCGTGGTGTCTATGAGTACCTGCTCGGGACAAAAGTATGTGTGATGGTACCTAGGTAGGTACTCGAGGGTGTTCCACAGTCATGGCACTTACGAGTGCTTAGCGTTATCAGGTAGCGGAGCTGCCGTGTAGGATTCCGCCAGTGGTGTGGACCAATGCAGGTTCAAAGTGGGTTAGGTAGTTAACTAGTTACTCCGTAGTCCGTACGGAGTAAAGCACGGACATTTTGCCTGCGCCGTGGGAAACTGTAATGGGACAGGAAACATTGGGAAGGACGGAGCATGTCCGTTCACGGGCATTCGGGAATGTCAGAGTCCCCGGAGAGCAAAGCAACACTCCAGCAATTAAGGGCAACCTTTTGAATTGCCTTGCGACAGTGTCCACCAATATATGTACATCTTTACTCGAGATAAGCAAATTGACAATTGTCCTTTTTTTTTTTTTTTTTTTTTCCTTCGATTTCTTCTCTGGGTAGTGCAGAGCTAGGTGCCAAGTGCAATAATGGGACGGTCATGGTCAGAATTGGGTCATCAGACTTGCATCGAGATCCATTCAACACGCGCAGAGGGAAGGTGGTGGCTCACAAACTGATTTTTTTTTTTTTTTTTCTACCACACAAGCCGTGCCAGCCCTTATCGATGCATGAATGCGCTGATGTTGCAATGGAAGGACACGTGAATGGGAAAGGTGGCGGAGAAATGGGAGCTTTCCCCGGGCATGACGCGGCGAATAGGCCTCAGTCGTTGTGGCTCGGCTGGCTGCCAAGCGTTCCCAAGGTGGTGGTGTGCAGGAACCACATCTTTCAACGAACACGAAGGGTTGGACCTGGAGACGGAATTTGGACGCGACTTTTAGAAACAAGAAGCAAGATGAAGCGATAGCTGAATTTGTTTGTTTGAAACGGCATCGACAAAATAAACAATGTTCCATGTATTGTGTACGCGACTCGGAGCTACGGAAAGACTATTTGTGAGCTTCAAAAGCTTGTTACCCGCTCTGGCGATTGATTTGCGCCATGAAGCTTTCGCCACGCCATCATCTGGTATCATTACCTGTTCTAGTATCTGACAATTAGTTTTTGGGAAGCCTTGGGTTTCGGATTAGACGTCTTATTACGCGTCCATGCGTCATGAATGGTAGCCGTAAGGAACTGCTGTTGTCTTGTTAGGATGGAGATACCGTCCATACGACAGCTCTTGGTAGGTCCTAATACTGATGATGTACGATGTACCTGTGTACGCGGCAATCACATGGCCGACAGTCAACCCATATCAGTATCAATATTTACCTATCTTAGGAAGAGGCAGGTAGTGTTTTGGACCCTGGTCGGATGGTGTGAGGATGCTGCATGCAGTATTTGATTATCATGCTGCTGAGACACAAAAAAAAATGCCTTCTGTCACTTGCCGCTTCTATTGCCACTACCCACGGCCTACAGATACATCGTGAACTATTCCGCTTCTGATCATTAGCCAACTTGTCAATCATGGACTTTTTGTGTCGGCATCGGACACAAGCTGGCGGGGGTCCGAGAGTGAGCCAGTGAAGTCCCAGTTTGCCAGTCCCCCATGGCCCATGGCACCCGGCAACCTATGCCTGGGCCGGATGTTAAGGACATTGCAGATGCTGTGGTTGGGTAACCTAACATGTTGTGTGTTTCAGCCGATCGGTGGGTAGAAACAAGTCGCCCGGCCTGTTCTGGCGCTTGGTCTGGTTCGGGATACCATGACAGTCCCGTCACGGACGGCGCAAAAAGCACCTTGGGAACTATTTACTGCTCGAGAGATGCATGCTGGTGTATTAGCCGGGTATATAGCAAGGGCGGTGGCCCTACCTTGAATCACAAATATGGTTTTATTATATGGTCGGCTCTGCATGAGGTCAAGACCTCTTGTCAGAGTGCGAAATCATTGAAGCCAACCAACCCGCGCCTGCCAGGCCGAGCTTCAGACCAGCTGCCTTCAGCTGCCTTCAGCTGCCATCAGCTGCCATCAGCTGCCATCAGACGCGACCACGGCCGTCACTGCGCGGAACAGCGCGGAACAGCGCAGAATAGCTCAGCGTAGCGCGCACAACAATTTCACCAGACTCCAGTCTTGATAAACCAAGCCCCGAGCCGCTGTTGGCTTCCTCGGAGGTGCGGGCACAATTCACCGATCGATCAGACCAGCCCATGATCAGACCAGCCCATGATACATCGACAAAAGGCCTTGAACACCGAATCTGACCATTATTTGCTGGCTTAACAAATCGCCGCCTCGCATCTCGTATTGAATGGTCGGCTCGCATTGTTTGGAACCAGACTGGATTGGAAGGAAGCTTCTCACTCAACACAGGAGCTGCAGATAAGTTGCCACGCAACACGACAAGCCACGTTGACGCACGCACAAGCACTGCCGAGTTGAGCTGTACGACACACGGGGTTATTGGATGTCGGATGCTGGATAGCCAAGAACAAGCTGGCCATCCATCATACGACGACGCGGTTTCAGGCCGCTAAATTTTATTTTTATTTTATTTTACAAGAGTACCCATTGCTCTCAATCGCGTCGTATACTCCAACTTGCGGAAAATACTGTAACGATAACGCGCATTCGAAAGATATTCTACAGGTTTCACCATTTACAACAGAGTCGGTATAGCATCGAACAAGCTTATTGAAAGACGCTCAGACGGTCTTGACCAAGGACGCCAGCGCCCCGTGTGGACACGGACCAGACACGTCTTTTGACCCACAGTGAACGAGACACTCGTGGCCTCGAGAAGCATCCGTGCATATCGTTCCCACGCAAGTTAAACCTTGATCACCTACACATTCTGTGAACAGTTTTCTCAATCTACAGTCAGAGCTGCATATTCACGAACTGACAGGATCTTTGTTCGAGCAGCCGTTTTTGGATTTGGCCGGTCGACATACACCAGGACAAGTATTTCGGAGGGCATTCCGACTCTCTTTCTGAAATATTATCGCTAGCAAAGAAGCCTTGATGTCAGCGTGACAGCTGCAGCATCTCAGTGGTGGTCCAGCATTAACTATAAGCTCCTGATTAATGGACTCATTTGCAGCTTCATCACGAAACTACCTAGCATTGGCAATAAAACGTCCTCTGAGCGGCCGCAGACAGCAGACAGCAGACAGCAGACATAGTTTTCAGATACACAGAATCTCGGTCGAGTTTCTTTCGAACCAACGCGCTTGCACTTTTCAGAGCAACCAGCCAAGGTTTATAGTGTCCGTTCGAACCAGTTGCTTCACACTTCACACGCCCCTTACTCTCAAGCCCTCGCTGCTCGACGGCCCATTTCCTCGCTGCAATTCGCCATTCGCCATTTGCCATTCTCTAGGTTGCTCGGTGAATAACACCGGAGGCCAGCAGATCGAGAATAGCCCGGAAGCGCAAGCGCCAGACCGGCCTGCAGCCTTAGTAACTCATACCGCCTACCTTCACCGAAGGCGTACACGGACTCGTTGACTAGGCCATTAAGGTGCCGGTTGCCTCTTTTGGGGCCTCGACAGCTCACATTTCGCGCCACGCTCAGGCCTAGCGTCCGCCGAAAATACCCTGCCTTGCCGCTGCATTGCCAACAGCGCCAACAGCGCCACCTGGGGTCCTTGGGTCCTTTGCTGCCCGTCGGGCTCCACTCGAGACCCGTCCACCGTCATACCGCAAGCTTTGTTTGTGAGCTCGCTTGTTCGCCTCCCCAACCTCTTGTTTTAAACTCCACTACATAGTCTTCCTGGACCCAATCTCCACCATTGAGAACATTTTTATCTTCACTCTCTTATCTGGGGATATTATTTTCCCCTGCTCAGTCGTCTCCATAAACCAACCCTGCGCTCTTGGCTTTCTTCGTGGGTCAACGTTGCAGTCACAAAACAACACGCCCACCACGCGGACAAGTTTCCATCGCCTAAACGTCTCGTTTAGCCAGAGCCCCGTCAAGTTGGACCAAGAACCTCGTAATAAAACGAGCGCACGACCCTAATTCTTCGTCATGGCGTCTCAAGCACAGCAGTATCAGCAACACCAGCTGCAGCTGCAGCGGCCGCAGCAATCGCCGCTACAGTTCTCGCAACCAACTGTTGAGCAACAAATCAACGGCCAAGCAAAGCCGCGCAGCTACAGCATACACTCACAGACTACTCATCGAAGTAGTGGAAGCAAGCACGATTTTCACGAGACACACGAAGAGAAGGAAGCAAAGCGTCTTCACAGCAAAGCCGACCCCACCTTGGCCATATTCGAAGCTGAACCATGTATGCATTGCCTTCCTGCCTGGCTCATGTAGCTTTAATACTCGGCTCTGTCCTTGGAGCGATGCTGACATTTTTTATTTAGCCATGGTAGCGGCCATGAAGTCCAACACGGCGCACACTCCACTGCGAGCAATGCAGCATAAGGATCCTTGGGGAAACCCTATCGGTAAGTTCAAATATCTTGGCGGTTGACTTGCTCATTCACTTCATTATTGAGGTGCTGACCTCTTTTAGCGGACCCGGACAAATCCAATCCAACCAGAAGTCGTTGGGAGCGCCCACTCGATACGATCCGAAGCTTTGAGGCCGCCATCGATGGTGGTTATCAGCGTAAATCGATGCACCGAGCAGGTACGTTTTGGGAAACCGGCCTGGCACAAACTTCCAAAGATACGGGTTAAAAACTAATACTCGTTTTACGTAGATACCGACTCGGTAGCGAACTGGAATAGACGGAGCACTTACAATCCCCTGAATCAGCCGAAATTTCCGCAGGATAGTTATTACGCAAATCGGCCTGGATCATACAGAGGTGATAGTCAGTCAAGTATGCCAACACCAGGGCCTGCCAGGATCAGTTGCTATGACTCCCAGAATGCTTGGCCAAACGCTTATGACAGAGGTTATGGAAGCAGGCGCGTATCTCGGGATCGCACACAAAGAAGGACGCCGGATCCGCATTACCAGATATACGGGCGCGAACAGGGTGTATATCCCATGCCGCATAATGACAGGTCATATGAGACTGTAACGTCTGCTGCACCTAGTGGTCACTCAGACCTCCCCGGCTATCAGACGGACCCTACATCTAGCGACAACAGCTCTGTCGACAGAATATCACCAGCCAAGCGCAGGGAGCCGGTCAATGACTACGGCATCGGCTTTAGTCAAACCCAAGGCTACGAAGTACCAAACTTCACAATTGGCAGTCCCGCCCAGAACCATCCGCTGCCACCGCCCCCGGCTCCCCATGCTGTCCAAGTGAGCCCTCCAGCAGCTGTTTCACGAAAGGGATCTCTTCTGCGACGACAACCCACACAGAACAACACCACCAGTGATAACACTGAAAAAAGAAAGAGCTGGTTTGGCCGTCACTTTAGCAGGAACGGCTAATCATATTTCTTGACGCCTTGTTGGATTTTGCTCCATGATATATACCGTCTTCCGTTCATATGGCTTGAGCGAAGGGTTGAAGACGGAATAATGCTTTATATCCTGTAGATTCTTTTTTTGTTTTTCTTTTTCAGCGCGATTTGAGAACAGCGGCCATATTTCAGCGTCGAGAGCACCTGTGTATGCATTGACGACTTTTGTTTCCAATTGCACTCATACTCCTGTTTGAATTTCGAACCTTGGGGTATCAAATACTATACCCTGAGGATGACAAGCTTTTACGAGAAGGACTTTCCCAAACGTCGGCGGTTCTAGGTTTCTGATCGGCGCGATCGCAGGCGAGTTACTGTGCTAGGCGTTTTGGAGAGGCTTGAGAATTCTTGCTTGTTGGGTGCATCTCGATATGATTTCGGAAAGCTGCGAACATGAGGAAGACACGAGGGGAAAACACGTGATTAATGAATGAGAGATGAATGAGGGAGTGGCTGTTCAATTTTAACAAAACTAATCATTATGGCTTATCGGCTAAATTTGTCCGGCATGTAGCAATGAAGCTGCTGCTAGGGTTGTCGGATACTCCCTTTGCCACCACAACAGGCTTGTAGATATCATGATGGAAAGACATGAATATATGGACGTTGGAAGGAGTGTTGGACTGGTCATACTGGCACTGTGACGCCCTAGTTTCTCTTGCTGGTACAGAGGTTAATTTTGGGTATTGCAAGCACGTCGGTGTATGAACTTGACAATGTGAGAACAGGATAAATTGCAATCTCATGATACATAAAAAATTCCCTATTGATCCTTTTTGGAGTCGGGCTTTCTTGAACCATGTTGGCGCTCTGACTCATCCTCCTTCATAGCAACTATGACATACGTTATGAGAACCACGTTTGCCAAGAGAGCCGCGAGTCCTCCCGCAAGGGATGAGTTTCCTACAACACAGTGAGTGAAATAATTTGGCCAAAAATGACGCGTTGGTCAATATGTTGGGGTGCGCCCACGTACCTTTGAAGATGGAGTGCACGGTCAAGAAGTACGACCCAATTGGAACAACAATCATAGCCGACGTGAAGCCCAGCAGCTTGAAAATGACATGCCTTTACGAGGAAAAGAGGTAAACGCGCGTTAGAAAATGGGACCTAGATAAATGCTGAATGAATGTAACGTACTTGGGGACGGCAGGGGCAATGTTGGATTTCTCCTCTGGTTGGTCGTCTTTTTCGAGGATGGTCTTTTCAGAGGCGACGATGCGACCCGTTGCCATTTTGAGTTTTTTAGTCTCTCCCTTTTCGTCTTTGGAGATTGAGCTTCGATGGCTGTGGAGGAGATTATTCAATGGGTGTGGTGATCTCGGACTGCTTGCTGTGGGGAGGTTGGAAGTGCCTGGCGGTTTATGAGTGGATTGCGGCTCGTGGACTCTGTATGGGCTGTCGGCCATGGATTAATAGTTATGGAAAGAGCATCGGCGTGCGGTCTGGTCTTAATGGCTCTGGCGCTTGCCCAACAAGCCTAACAGGCCCAACAGGCCAAACGTTGGCCTCTGCAGAGCATGCGCAAACAACAAAACAAATGTCCTATACCAGACTCCTTTTGGCCATATTACGACATTTTGTATTCTGTGCAGCCAGGTTCTTTGCACAAGCAAAGGCAGCACTCGGTTCTGATAACCGACTTGAAGTGCCCATACACGTGACTTCGCGAACCGCGTCAGAGGACTGATGACCGTGGTTGCGTGGTAAGCGCGACGCGGCGCTTCAGCCGTCACGAAAATTGGAATCCACTTTAACGTTGCGGTGCCTCCAATCCTCCCATGACCGCTCCCCCTGCCCCCCCCCCTCTCTCTAACGAGCTGCAATTAGAGACTAGGTGGGCATTTTTTTTCTTTCTTTTCTTTTTTCAGTTCAATGTCGGTCTTTTCCCAGGTTGTCGCGTGGAATCAATGGACTGCTCCCAATACTAACCTTCGTCCCTTTTTATCGTTGTATCTTCCTTAGCGGATTTTTCTTTTTTTTGATACTTCGCTTGTGCGATATACCTTTTGTTCACCATGGCACGAGGGTCTTCGCCATTGCCCATACGAAAGTCTCACACTGGGCCTCAAACACCGCAGGATTTTCGAAAAGTAATGCCTTTGGACGATGCGGATGAGTTAGCTGGAGATACTATCCCATGCTCTCCGTCTGCTTTTCTGAGGGACCGATCTACAGAACCGACAATGACGCAACCGACCCAGATTCTAAGCAAGCCAGGGCTCCTGGATCGATCCTCATCTCCGGCGAGCATCATTGAAGTTCCGGCCTCTTCACCGTTTCAGCCGCAAAAGGAGCCTTTGAGATTTGGCTCTCTGCTCGCGCCCAGAGGAACCCTCTTCCGACCGCCAGGGCCACGCCCTGCCGCTACCGCCTCCAAACGACCTGCTGCAGAACCGATTTGCTTGATCAGTGACGATGAAGAGGACCTGACCCCGCCTCGTGGCGATATCCGTCCGACGACGTTCAAGGCAAAGATTGCCGAGTTCGCGTATAACCCTGCTGCTGAGGAGAGAATAATCAAGGTCAAACTGCGTCAGGTGTATGATGTCTTTGGAGACAAATATCCATCTGATATGGTCCGAGAAGCTCTTAAGCAATGTAACAATGACCTTAACGACGCTATTACATGGTTGGAAACTAGGCCTGCCGAGAAGGAAAAGAGCCGTGCTCAAGGATCTGACAAGCCAAGTGGTCGCCGATTGATATCTAAAGCATCTATGCGACGGCAGCCAGGAAAGAAGACGACGTTCTCTTGGGACTCGTCGCCGTCGCTACCGTCGAGTCCTCCCAAGAAGCCTCCACCCCAGAAACCACAAAAGCGACGATTGGTCCAAGGTCTCAGACGGAGAGGCAACTCGTCGCCGGTGAAACCTCCAATGGCACTGCCTCCGAGCCATGAGCCTGTGATTATAGACCTGGTGGACGGTGACCAGGAGGACGCTTACGAAGCAGAGCCATCTCCTGCTCCGTCGGTCGAAGATAATGACAGAGTTCTGAGTTGTCTGAACACAAGTACGTTGAAAGAACTTGCGGCCATGACAGGAATGGAAGAGGCGCTCCTGGAACCGCTAGTCGACAAGAGACCATTCGATAACCTCTCGCAAGCGAGGAGTGTGAGCGCGACGAAGAAACCAGGCGCTCGCAAGTCTCCCCGTGTCAGCATAGGAGATGCGGCAGTGGACGCCATAGAGATCTTCCTCAACGCAGTACAAGCTATCGATGAGGTGGTGGCAAAATGCGACGCCAAGGGTCAGATTGTGAAGAGCGTAATGGATAACTGGGATATTGACATGTTTGGCCACTACAAGCGAAGCAATCGTGCCTCTCCTGACTCCGACGGCGAGATGCCACCTACGCCGACGAGCTTAAGCTCAAAGTCTACTCGGTCACTGGTTCCTCAACAGCCTCAATTGATGGATGGACATTGCCAGATGAAGCCATTCCAGCTCTTCGGCTTGAATTGGATGGCATTGCTTTATAATTATGAGGTTGGCTGTATCTTGGCTGATGAAATGGGTCTGGGAAAGACGTGCCAGGTGATTTCATTCATGTGCCACTTGGTTGAACAACATGAACGGGAGCCAAAGGAGCGTCGACCATGGCCGAACTTGATCGTAGTGCCTCCAAGCACGTACAACAACTGGCTACAGGAATTCGAGAGATTTGCTCCGGATCTCTCCGTGGTTGGCTATCGAGGATCGCAGTCGGAGCGTGCTGAGATTGCGTACGTGATTGAGCAAGACCCGGAGGCCCATCATGTTGTACTGGCAACGTATTCGCAGATCACAACGGGGGCGGACATTGACGCGATGAGATCGTTTGATCTGAACGCGGCTGTATTCGACGAAGGGCATAAAATGAAGAATCCTGAGACGAAAATCTACAAGGAATTGCGGCGGATTCCTGCATCGTGGAAGATGCTACTCACTGGTATGGCAGTTTCTGTTCCATTTTCCCCCAAACCCTTGAAGCTCGTTGAGTTTCACGGCATGTGAAAAGACACTCTACTAACGAAGCGAGATCAGGCACTCCTGTACAAAACAACCTTTTAGAAATGACGTCTTTGCTTAATTTCATTAATCCGAAGATGTTTGACGGATACATGGACGACATTCAGTATATTTTCAGCCAGAAAGTCACTATTCGCGATGTGTCGAACGGAGCGTTTTTATACGCCGAACGTGTCAGGCGCGCTCGCACCATACTGGAGCCATTCATCCTGCAACGGCGCAAGGAGCAGGTGCTGCTGGACATGCCGGCGAAGGTGTGTACGGTGGTCCACTGCGACATGACGGACGCGCAGAGGGATACCTACGCCGAATATGAGGCGCTCTTCAAGCTGGAGCCATCTTTACGGGCCGCAAAGGCGAAAGGTCGAAAAAATGATCAGAACAATGTATGGATGCAGCTCCGGAAGGCTGCCCTCCATCCCTTGCTATTTCGACGGCATTTCACCGACAAGAAAGTGGAGGAGATGGGCAGAATTCTCATGGATAGAATACCGCAATCAGAGTTGCATCAAGCGGACATCAAGCATCTTGTCCAAGAGCTCAAGAATTCGTCGGATTTCGAGCTCCATCTGTGGTGCCGAGACTACCCACGGCTGCTGAAGCAGTTCGACATTCCGTCCGCAGCAGAGCTGGATAGCGGGAAAGTCAAGAAGCTGCTGGAGCTCGTCAGGCAATATCAGAGGAACGGGGACCGAGCGCTCGTTTTCAGCAAGTTCTCACGCCTAATCGAGCTCCTCCAGGAAGTACTCGCCCTGCAAAAGATTGACCACAGGGTGTTGATGGGAAACACCAATGTGTCGGAGCGACAAGGTCTGATAGACGAATTCAACGACAATCCCGACATCCCCGTCTTCCTGTTGACGACAGGCGCAGGCGGCACGGGCATCAACCTCACGGCAGCCAACAAGGTCATCATCTTTGACCAGTCGGACAATCCACAGGATGACATCCAGGCAGAGAACCGCGCTCACCGTCTTGGCCAGAAACGAGACGTCGAGGTAGTGCGGCTCATTGCTTCGCATACGATGGAAGAGCTCATCTACAAGGCGTGCCAGAAGAAGATTGAACTGGCTAATAAAGTCACGGGTGCTCAGGAGGAGAATGCGGGAGAGGCGGAACAAAACATGGAACAAGAGGTGCGGAGGATGATGCTGGGAGGGGAGATGACGCCGCCTTAGGAAGGGGTGGTGTATGTTGTGGCATAAAGGGAAAAAAAAAAAACCCCCCCAAAAAAAACCCCAAAAAAACGTGGCTGGTTGGTGTTTTGCGTTATGCGTTTAGGTATGAATCATGATGAACTCGGTAGAACTCGGTATTGGATGGGTAGGTGGGGTGCTAGAAGCTACGGTGGGTGGGTGTTGACGTGAAGACGTTGCGGACAAGAGTGTCAGGCGATGTATGTATGTAAGCGGCTTGAACCCAGCAATGTCCGAATGCACGTGACGCGGCTTGAACACAGTAGTTTAGTTAATGTCCGATGTATTTGGAGATTGTATGCACGTGAGCAAGGGCAGGAAGGCATAGCTGCCTTGCTACGTCTACGTCAAAAGTGAATCGTGTTTTCAAACCAAAGGTTGCTATGAAGGGAATCAATTATTGCGTAAAACGGCTTAAACAGCTGCTAGGTGCAAGGTACATGGTGTGAAACAAAGTCTGCGCGCCAGGCTACAGGTGGTATGCAAAGTGATGATCATGACTCTGTGTGTGTATAACTGGCCCCGTCACCTCCAGGTGTCAGGTGTGAAGGTCGAGTCATCGGACTCGACCTCGTCCTGAGGCCAACCTCGCCCTTCATCATGAGGCTCTTCCATCTCCGGCTGACACCGTGTCTGTCCCTGCCGAGATTGCGGGCGCAGTCGTGCCATTCCGACTTGGACAATCTGAGCTTCTCCAGCACCAACTCGACGAGGATGCGGTCGTCCTCGGCGCTCCATTCGCCCCCGTCGGCCTCAACCTCGACATCTGTTCCTCTGGCGCTGGCTTCACTGTCGTCGGGACCGCCGTGTACGTCGTGGAAGTCGGATCGGCCCAGGCCAAGAGGGAGGCGTTCAGGCGCTATCCGAGCTCGTTTGGGTGTCGAGGGCAGAGGAGGACGAAGCCCAGGCGCCGCTTGCTCGCCTGACCTCGGCGCTGACTGTCGGATCTCGTCTCCATTCTCCGCATCGCTTTCGTCCGACGAGAGATGCTCGCGGCCCATCTCGTCTATATCATCGCGGCGGCGCTTGTTGATGCCCCGCGGCGGCGGCAAGCGCCTCGTTATCCTCCGACGGGTGCGCAGGTCGTCGCTGGCCGTGCTTAACGCAGGCCGACCGGGGGCGCGCAACTTGATGGGCAGCGACGCATAGGCCATGGGCGGCGTCGGCAGCTGCGCCCTGGATGCCGGGGCAGCTTGTGATGGTTGCGGTGCGTGTACCGGTGTCGAGATGAGCGATTGTAGCGATCGGCAGGTTGTCATGATGTTGCTGAGCGCTGTGGCAGACGGGAGGTTGGGCGGGCTGGACGGCGGAGAGAAGTAGCTGGTAGGTTGTTGCGACGGGCGCAGCGGCTGCGTCGCGTCGCAGGAAAGAGCCGACGGGAGAAGCATTGGAAAAAGGAGCTTTCTGAGCGCGACACTTTTTTTTTTTTTTTTTTTTTCCTTTGTTTCTTCTTCAAGTCGAGGTGCGTGGCTGGTTCCGGGGAGCTGGTCTATCTGCTGCTGCAAGCAATGCGCCTTGCATGC